>JARYZH020000075.1:1928492-2092176 GCA_030021035.2 Notholithocarpus densiflorus
AAGAGGCTACAGGTGTCAAATTCTCTTAAAAAAAAAAATCACTCCACTTTTGAGTATAGCAGTAATATTGTCATCATATGAGCATATTGTCGAGAAAGAGCTATGATGTGAATCCTGTGGATATCTCTTTTATTGTTCTTTCTACCAAGTATTTTCCCAGTTTACTTTGATTTTCCATATCCAATTCTTTCTTAGCCCTCACCCTGTGGCTTGTCATTACAACTTTGATTAAAGACCTTTTGATCTCTGATTTTGGTGTTTGATTACATTAGTGGAGAGGATTTCTGAAAAATTGGATTTATGGGGTTAAGTTTTGAGAGAATTCTTATGATTTCAGTTGTTCTACTGTTATCTGAATTTGCTGGTGGTTTGGAGTTAAATTGACTATTTCACACACACACTCAAGGACTTAGCTTTAGGTTGAAGTAAATATTTAACTCTTGCTTGACAAATTGCTAAATTTTTGATTGATTTTCCTGCCATCTTTGATGTTAAAAGAGTGAGTTACTAGTGATGAAATCTAAATTCAGATCATGGCTTGGTGAGTGATGATATTGCGCTAGGGGGTCTAGCTGATAGTGTCTATAGTTGTCTTTTATTTTATTTTCTTTTTGTTTGAGGACAAAAAAGTTCTAAGTTTGGGGGTGTTTGATGACTTGCATAATTGAGTGTAATTTATCACTTCTCTACTTTAAACTTTAGTTTAATTTTATTTATTTTGTTGATTTTAGACCTGATTTTTGTTAATTAAATTTTATTCCAGATTTGAAGAAAATAAAGACTTATTCAAATAAAAGAGATGTGAAGCAGCTAGAGAGAATATTAGGTCTTCAATGAACGGAACTAAAGGAAGATTTCTTTATGACCTTAGAAGTTGGCAAGAAACTGAGAAGGAGGCACGCACAAAAAGAGCTGAACACGTTTATGGGCTTTTAGAGGGCAACACGTGAAACAAAAAGAACAAAGGCTGAAACAAAACAAAAAGAGGCTGAAACGGTGGTGCGGGCTGAACAAAAAGGCAAGCGCTGAAAGAGAAGAGAGGGGCTGAACTAAAAGAAGCAAAACGTTTTGGGCTTTGGGCTCAACATGGTTTTGGGTTGAAAAATAGAAGGTTGAACAGAAAGGGCAACACGAAACTAAGAAAGAAAAAAAAGAGGAACACTGAACAAGAAAAAAAAGAAAAGAAGAAGAAAAGGGAGGCGCGGCTAAAACTAGAGAGAAGCGCTGGAACTGAAAGAAAAAGAAGAAGAAAAGAGTGGGCGCCGAACCAGTGGAGAAAGGGAAGAAAAGAAGAAAAAGTGAGAGAGCTGAAACTGAAAGGCAGAACATTGAAGCTGGTAGAGGCTGAAGGAGATTCTTTTGCGTTCATTTTTTTCCTTCAAATCTTCTCAGAAAAATTATGGTGAACTCGTTTGTGTTGGATTTAATTTTTAGCATGAACTAAACTTTCTTCATTCTAGGAAGACGATGTAATCTAGTTCTGAACTATGCTTACTTTTCTATGTTAATTTGAACAAATTCTCTTCATGTTTGTCTGATTTATTCTAAGCTTATTGCTTCTAATTAACTGGCCAGTAATTAGATGATTTTAATCTTGTGAATTTCTGTCGAAAGAGGGAATTATAGGATAGATCTTGAATATTTCAGCATAGGTAAATATAGAGATCGAAAGACTTGTATGAACCTATGTAGTATTAAAATCGTTGGTCTTAATGCTTTCTTGTTTTATTAAATTGCATACTCTTGTGTAAAATGATGAACAAGAATGTTTCCAATTGACTGTCGAAAGAGGCTTTTGGATGAGTTTGGAGATTGCTAACAAACAGAGAGAATTAAATTCAATTAGCTAGATGAGTAAAGCATAGTGAGGGATTAGGTGAAATCGATTTCCTAGAAGTTTCTTTCTCATTAAGTTGATTTTCAAGCAACATCTTTCTTTTCCTCTGTGTATCTTTTATTTAAATTGATTTTATTTTGAATTCCAATTACAAAAAACCTTAGTGACTTCTCTAGATAAAATCGAGATTAGCATAATTTTGGTATTTGTCAAAAGTAAGTTACCAATCCCTGAGAACGATACTCTTCTCATCACTTTACTATAAAACTACGATACTGTGCACTTGCAGTTTTGCACTAATCAATGCCTCCATCCGGGAATTTCAAGGGGGCACGGCTGGGTACGTAGCCCATGCTGTGGAACAAACCCTACTCTTGCCAAAGAACATGGCCGACCTCAGATCCATGAGGAGACATGAAGTCTTCCTCGACCTAAAGAGGGACTTGGCCATGGTAAGTCTTCTCTTATTTATTTATTTATTTTATTTTTTTCTTTTTTAAACTTCTTCTCTTTCCCAGGACATTTAAGCAGCTTTTAGGGCTAAGGAGATGGTGAATAGTTCTCACTGAATGTACAAGGAAGAGGAGGGAAGACGAATTACAGCCGTGGAGGCCTTCCACGTGGCTGAAAAAAGTAATCAAGAGCTGAAGAGCAAGCTGTAGGAGGAGGAGAAGGAAAGAAAGAGCGTCACCACTGCTCTGAATATTGTGGAGAAGCAAGCTGAGGGCCAGAGGATACTCTTGCGTAACGCCGAGGACCAGCTGGCTGCCTCCAAGGAGCAGATTGTCACCATGAAGAAATAGTTGGAGGAGGTAGAGAAGACCAAGGCTCTAGCTGAGAAGGCCAAAGAGGAGGCAGAGAATGCCAAGGAGGAAGCAGAGCAACATGATTACGATATTGGGGTGGCTGAGACCGAGGACGCCCTTAGGGCCGAGGTCCCTAGTGTATGTAGGACTTACTGTGCCCTGGTATGGGATGAAGCCCTCAACCAAGCTGGGGTTGAGGCTTCTTCTGTGCTTAGGAAAGCAGAAAGTGTCTATTACCCCCCAGCCATACGCCCCTCAAGCTCCTCGGGCTCTAAGGCCGACTCTGTGTCCTCGGAGGTAGGTGAAATTCAAGGTATCCCACCTAAAGCTCCTCCTGCAGCCAACACTTCTTCAAAGGGGGTAGAGCAGGCCGAGGATACTGTAAAGACAGGGGATGTCAATAAAGAAGTAGTCTAAGGTGATGACCTAACTCCAATTGCTCCAAAGGATCTCTCTAAGGAAAAAAAAACCTCTCAAAGCATGGAGCTGGTGCTGACCACTCTCACCATACCCCCAAAAGAGGATCCTAAAGACAAGGTCCAAGTGTCCACCATGGCAGCAAATACCCAACCTCCCAAGAATCCAAAAGAAAAACTTGTAATAAAAATGAAGCAATAGGTTCTTATTTTTATTATATATATTTTTTATTTCTTAGTTCTGTACTTATGTCAAACCTTTGTAGTCTGCTTGCCTTTTTCAGAGGTTCAACATTAATGAAAATTGAAAATCTTTCCTTTATGATTTTGGTGTCAATACTGATCCAAAACTAACCTTTGCTTGTTTCAACACTTTGAGAGAAAAAAAAAAAGTAATAGTGAGGCATGTCTAACTTACCAAGTCCTTCATCTCTGTAAAGTATGATTTTAACTTTGAGAAGATACATAGTAATGTAACATATACATAGATTTAGGCCTGCTTTGTCCCCTACTCGTTAGCAAGTTTAAAGGAACAGAGGGATAATCAATTTCTAAACAGATACATGTATGCCGGTAAATGCTTTAAGTGATGTTCGTGAGCATCTAGTTGAGACTCTTATTATAGTAAAAATCATTGCTGTTTGGAGTGGTTATACCTGACATTAAAGTAAACAATAAGGAATACTAGTTTACCTTGAATATGTAGTCCATAAAGTCTACAATAACTAAGGTTTTGCCCTAATGCTTAGCAATTTGATGGAAAGAATTAATTTACCCAGAGTATGTGGTCCGGGGAACCAGACATAGCTAAGGTTTTGTTTAATACTTGGAACAATGATTAAAAGATATCAATTTACCCAAGGTATATGGTCCGAAAATCCAGGCATGACCAAGGTTCTGTTTGATACTTAGATAGATGTCAGAGAGCATTAATTTTCCCAAAGCATGTTATCCGAGTAGCCAGGCATAGCTTAGGTTTTGTTTAATACTTAGAAAAAATGATTGTAAGATATCAATTTACCCAAGGTATGTGGTCCGAGATCCAGGCATGACCAATGTTCTGTTTGATACTTAGATAGATGTCAGGGAGTATTAATTTTCTCAAAGCATGTGATCCAAGGAGCCAGACATAGCTTAGGTTCTGTTTAATACTTAGAAAAAATGATTGTAAGATATCAATTTACCCAAGGTATATGGTCCGAGGATTCAGGCATGACCAAGGTTCTGTTTGATACTTAGATAGATGTCAGGGAGTATTAATTTTCCCAAAGCATGTGGTTCGAGGAGCCAGGTATAGCTTAGGTTCTGTTTAATACTTAGAAAAAATTATTGTAAGATATCAATTTACCTAAGGTATGTGGTCTGAGGACCCAAGCATGACCAAAGTTCTGTTTGATACTTAGATAGATAGGAGAACGCATGACTCACAATATAACAAACCCAAATAGGGTGAAGGAAACTTTCATTAATAATAATACCTTCTCAGGTTATTTACATTCCAGAGGCGTGGTATAGCTTTTTCCTCTAGATCTTCAAGATAATAGGCACCTATTTCGGCCACCGATGTGATACGGTATGGCCCTTCCCAATTGGGTCCCAATTTTCCCCATGCTAGGTTCTTTGCAGTTCCTAAAACCTTTCTTAAAACCAAGTCCCCGACTGTTAATGACCTTAGCTTTATGTTAGCATCATACCCCTATTTGAGCTTGTGTTGATAGTAGGCCAATTGAACCATGGCGTTTTCTCTATGCTCCCCAATTAAGTCTAAGCTCTTTTCCAATAGCCCATCGTTGCTGCTCGGAGTGAAAGAATTTGTTCTCAGTGTGTGGAATCCAGTTTCCAAAGGAATAACAGTCTCGGCCCTATAAGTCATTGAAAAGGGCGTCTCCCTAATGGATCTACGAGGAGTAGTCCGGAATGTCCAAAGGACGTGTGGCAACTCTTCCACCCATTTTCCCTTTCCAATCTCTTTTTAAGTCCACTCATTATGACCTTATTGACAGCCTCGGCCTGTCAATTCCTTTGTGGAAAGGTCAGAGTGGAATACCTATTCTTTATTCCCAAATCACAGCAGTATCCCCTAAATGCTTTACTATCAAACTGAAGTCCATTGTCCGAGATGAGGGTATGAGGGATTCTAAACCGTGTGACAATATTTTTCCAGACAAATCTTTTGGTATCCGCATCCCTGATATTTGCCAGTGGTTCAGCTTCAACCCACTTGGTGAAGTAGTCGATGCCAACCAACAAATACCTTTTATTCCATGCTGCCTTAAGGAAAGGGCCTACAATATCCAACCCTTATTGAACAAAAGGCCAAGGGCTGGATAGAGGATTGAGAACTCCTCCTGGTTGATAAATGTTTGGTGTAAATCTTTGGCATTGGTCGTATTTCTTCACATAGTCTTGTGCTTCTTTCTACATATTTGGCCACCAATAGCCTTGTTTAAAGGCCCTGTGAGCACAAAGATCTACCCCCAGTGTGGCTTCCACAAATTCCTTCATGTAATTCTTCCAAGAGTAGCTCAACTGCTTCAGGGTGTACGCATAGCAGATAGAGGTCGGAAAAGGACCTCTTATACAACTTTTGGGCCTCAGACAGCCAAAACCGAGGAGCCTTTCTTTATACCTTGTCAGCCTAGGACTTATTCTCGGGTAAGACATCTTCCTTAAGGAATAGTACAATAGAGTCCATCCAGCTAGGGCCTACTTTTACTTGATGAACATGAATCATATTTCCTCTTAACTCAGTGGGTTTACATAAGTCCTCTACAAGGATCACCCGAGGTAAATTTTGCGCCGAGGAGGTTGCTAGTGTGGCCAGAGAGTCCACATGCATATTTCTACTTCTAGGAACTTATGATAAATTAAAAGACTCAAACCCAGACTATAAATTCCTAACCTGGCTCAAGTATTCCTATATTCTGGGATCTTTGGCTTCCAACTCTCCTTGGACTTGGCCCACCACAGTCTTAAATCAGAGAATATCTCCACTGCTTTTCCACCCATTTTCCGAACCATGGTCATTCCTACCAACAGAGTTTCGTACTCGGCCTCATTGTTTGTAGCCGAGAATCTCAATCTCAAGGATTTCTCAATTGTGATCTTCTCTGGGGGCACCAGAACTAGCCCCACTCTAGATCCTCTATAATTAGCTGCACCATCAACGTAGACTTTCCAGGATAAAGGCTCTTGCAAGGAGATTACACCAACCGATTTTTCATCCATGTTTTGCTTCTCTAATCTATCTTCTAATAGGGTCTCGGCAAATTCAGCCACCAGGTTGGTGAGGACCTGACCCTTGACAGAGGTGCGAGACATATATTTGATATTAAAAGCCTCTAAGATCGTACTACATTTTGCAATTCTCTCTGTGTAGTCAATGCTTGGAAGTAGAGATCTGAGCGGGAGTTGGGTCAAGACAACAACTGTGTGTGATTGAAAATAATGGGGGAGCTTACGTGTACCATGCACCACTGCCAGGATGGCTTTCTTAAGTGGTAAGTACCGGATCTCGGCTTCATGTAGTGACTTGCTCACGTAATAAACTGGCCTTTGCACACCACTATCAACCCGTATCAGCACCAAGCTTACTGCGTGGGAGGCCACTGCAATGTAAGCAAACAAAACCTTATCCATCTCGGGCCTAGACTTAATGGGTGGCCGAGAAAGGTACTCTTTCAACTGCTGGAAAGCCAGGACACAATCCTCGGTCCATTCAAATCCCTTACATTTGTTCAACAACTGAAAGAAAGGCCTACACCTGTCTGCTGACCAAGAGATGAATCGGTTTAGAGTAGCAGTCATTCCAGTTAGCCTCTAGACCTCTTTGGGATTTCGAGGTGGTTGCAGGTTGTTGATTACCTTAATTTGGTCAGAGTTGACTTCAATTCCGCGGTGTGTGACCATGTAGCCCAAGAATTTGGAAGCATTAAATCGCAGCTTGTGTCTCCTCAAGATCTCAAAAATATCCCCAAGGTCATTAACGTGCTCGGATTCTGTCTTACTTTTTACCACCATATCATCTATATAAATCTCAATATTTTTTCCCAATTGTGGCTCAAACATCCTGGTCATCATCCTCTGGTTAGTAGCCCTTGCGTTCTTTAAACCAAATGGCATCACCTTGTAATGGTAATTCTCAGTAGGAGTAACAAAGGTTGTCTTCTCTTGATCGTCCAAAGCTAAAGGTATCTGGTGGTAGCCCTGAAAAGCGTCCAAAAAACTCATCCGAGGATGGCCTACAGTGGCATCCACTAGCTGATCTATCCAAGGCATAGGGAAAGGATCTTTTGGGCAAGCCTTGTTCAAGTCTGTGAAGTCCACGCACACTCGCCATTTCCCAGTCTTTTTCTTCACTACTACGGTATTGGCCAACCATTCAGGGTAAAAAACCCCCTTAATAGCCCCAGCCCGCTTGAGTTTCGTTACCTCGTCTCTGACCGCATCAGAATGATCCTTGGATGAGCGCCGAGGAGGTTGCTTTTTGGGGGTGACAGATGGATTGACATTCAAATGGTGGCAGATGAAGCTCGGGTCCACCCTTGGAACTTCATAAGCACTCCACGCGAACACATCTACGTTCCTCCTGAGGAAGTCTATTAGCTTTTCCTTCTCCTGAGGAAGCAGCTGAGCTCCAACCTGAAAGAACTTCTCCAGATTATCCCCCACAACAATCCTCTCCAAATCCTCACATTTTGCCTTATCGATAGGCCCACTGGCAGGTGACACCGGGGTCCTCGATTGCTATGAGCCCCCCTCGGCAAAGGCTGAGGGCTCAACCTCGGGTTGATGCAAAATGGCGATCACCAGGCACTGCCTAGCCATGGATTGGCTCCCAACAAGCTCCTCGATCAGGTCCCCAGATGGGTATTTCACCTTCTGATGCAGAGTGGAGGAAACGGCCCCCAAGGCATGAAGCTAGAGTCTTCCCACTATGGCTGTGTAGGGAGAATAGGCATCCACCACAATAAAGTTCACCTCCACCACTTCTGAACCCGCTTGTACGAGTAGTCTAATTTGACCATTTGAGACGACAACTTTTCCATAAAAACTTATCAAAGGTGAATTGTATGCTGTCAGATCCTCAGGCTTCAGGTTCAGCCCTTTGTATAAATCGGGATATATTACCTCTGTGCCACTGCCCTGGTCTACCATCACTCTCTTCACGTCGTACCTTCATATCCTAAGCGTGATCACTAAAGCATCATCATGTGGTTGTATGGTTCCAACCTTGTCCTCATTCGAAAAGCTCAACGCCGGTCGAACCTCCACTTTAGTTCTCTTCGGCGTAGGATTATCGTCCTCGGCGAGCGACCAAGCCACAAACATAACCTTAGAAGGTTGCGAACCGGTTCTCCCAGGAGCAGCAAAGATGACGTTAATGATGCCCAAAGTGGGTCTTGAAGACGCGTTCCCCTGAGCCCCTGACCTTGATTGGTCTCCCTGCCCGTTGGGCCGATACAAAAACTGCTCTAACTTTCCCT
Source organism: Notholithocarpus densiflorus (assembly GCA_030021035.2). Lineage (NCBI taxonomy): Eukaryota > Viridiplantae > Streptophyta > Magnoliopsida > Fagales > Fagaceae > Notholithocarpus > Notholithocarpus densiflorus. Next base: position 1,937,038 of record JARYZH020000075.1, read on the forward strand.
CTCTGACTAGCTACTCGAGATGATTCCATAGAGTTCTGCAGTCCTCGGTGGTATTCCCCCGTTCCTAGTGATATTGGCAATGGAGGCTCTGGTTGCGCCTTAACGGGTCTCCTCCCATTTTGTTTGGCCATTTGAAGTATGGCTTATTCTTAATCTTCTCCAAGACTTGATGCACTAGTTCTCGAAACACAGTGTTAACCACCTAAAGAGTCGTGGGTCCAGACTGTCCCGCAAAATTCCTTCGGGGTTTGTTGTTGTTGTATCGGTCCGACCTGAAATCCCTCCTCTCCTGAGGGATAACCTTGCCTTTTCCCTTATCTTATAGTTGGTCTTCCTCGACCCTTTTGTACTCATCAATGCGATCCATAAGCCGACGAACACTCCTGACCGACTACTTAGTCAAGGACTTATGGCTATGTCAAATCATGCTCGGTGGGTAGTCCAACCTTTAAGGTCCTTATGGCTATGTCATCAAAATCCCCATCAATCTCATTAAACATCTCCCAGTACCTGTCCGAGTATGTTTTCAGGGTCTCACCTTCTCGCATGGACATGGACAACAAAGAATCTAAGGGCCGAGGAACCCTATTACACGTGATAAAATGAGACCCAAACGCTTGGGTGAGCTTCTCGAAGGAGCCAATAGAACCTGCACCCAGACCATCAAACCACTTTATCGCCACAAGCCCCAAGCTAGATGGAAATACCTTGCACATCAAGGCCTCATTCTTGGAGTGTATAGCCATTCTCTGGTTGAAGTAACTCACGTGCTCCACAGGGTCCGTACGACCATTGTACATGGTGAATGTGGGCTGAGTGAACCGTCGAGGAAGACTCCTTTCCTCAATCCTGCGTGTGAAAGGTGATTTGAAAATTTGCTTGAGTGCTTTGCTCATTGCATCATTCCCTAGGCCTTTGGAAGACGAGTTTCCGTTTCTGTGCTTATGGCGATATTCCTCATCATACGAGAAAGACTTGCTGGGAGGAGTCCTTAATCTCCGTCTATAAATACCATCCTCTTCATCATTAGAAGAGAAGTCAGAGATGGAGGGAGATCGCCTTCTACGCTCGTGGCGCAGCTCCCTCTTCAAATGGTTAATCTCCTGCTGCATGGCTTTGGTATTTTTCTCATGAGATAGGTGGCTACCACCCCGAGAATGGCTTCTACTAGTGTGGGTAGTATGCACGCTCCCCTCCTGGTCTCTTCTTCGCTCGAGGTTGACAAAATGATCTTCACGTCGGGACCCCCTAGACTCTGCCTGGTATGGACCTGAACCTACCATAGTTGGAAATCAAACTCACTATCACCCCAAAATTTCTCACAAACGGCGCCAATTGTAAGGACTAGATTTGAGTCCCTAACTCAGACGATAAATGGACCTAGGCCCAAAAAGCCCAAAACAATAAATTTGTAGAGAGTGGGTTGGAAATCTGAGTTAGAATGAGTTGGACAACAAACAAGGTGTATTCAATTGACAAGAATGGGCAAGTAGATTGAATTGATCCAAAGAAAACCGTCCTCAACAGAGTCCGAGGAAGTCAATTCTTATATATTTCTTACAAGTCTGTTCACAAAGTTGGTTCCTGATTGCTACAGTGTTTCTCACTTGATTTCTCGATCCCTTCTCTCATTGCTTCCTCCTCCTTTTATACTTTCTCCCCTTTCATCTTTTTGCTCCACGTGCATGCCAGATAGTTGGTGTTGATACTTGTCCCATCAGCACCTCCCATAAGTCTTCACATAGTAGCTGTGGTTCTTTTGCATTTTAGATGCATCAAAATTAAGGTACATTATTGAACATAAAGGTATGGATTATTTATGATTCAAGAGTGATTCATTTTCATAATTTGATCCATGATGTTTCTATGCTAGAATTATAAAGCAATTAAATGATTAAGAATGCATTAACAAAATTAATTCTTTAACAAAGCGAACATTTAAGCAATGGATTGATGAAATGAACATTGATGATGCCAAAATCGTCAATTGAGATGATCATCCAAACGTGATGTTGCTCAAGATCGTGGGGTGACCTACATGGAAAACAAAAAGGAAAATCCTACTCAAGTGGTCATCGGTGTGGTGCTGGCCACTGGGTTTTCGATGGCTAAGTCAGATGATAATGAGGCGGAGATAGATATTAGAAACTCTAATTCTGCTGTATGTGAGAAAAGGATGAATTCTCGTACATTTCTTTGGGATTTGACGCTCTGTATATATACAAGGCCTTCCTTTCTAGCCGTTGGTGGCATTCAATGGTGTCTTGAATGCCCTTCTGTAATGCCTATGGGTGATTTAAACGAGTTGATTTGATATCTTCTCCAACAGCCCTATTCCCTGCATTCAATGGTAAGTAACGTCATTCCATTTAATATGGGCTTAATGGTGCTTCTCCTCGTTCAACGTAGACTTATCTGGACAAAGGAATTTATTGGGTTCGTCAAACACGATTCTTGGTCCATAATTGATTTGTGGATGTTAGGTTTTCATTAAGAAAGTTATATTCATCGGAATTTTTTTATGCTAGCATGACGATAACATCAAAAGGATTATATGCTTGTTTGATCATAACATACAAAGACAAAATAATGTTCATTTGAATTATTTATTTATTTATTGGTGACACATTCATTTATATAATATTTCTAACATAAGTTTTTTTGATCATTTCCATTCAACTCCCAATAAAGATTAGTTGTAGGTTTCAGTTAATACAACTAGTAAAAAATTTTATGGTTGAATAAGAGATTTGTGATTCAATCCCCGTTTACACCAAAAAACTTATTGGTGTCTTGGTATGATGATAAATAACTATTATCAGTAGTGGACGCCATAAATTAAAACTCTAAAAAAAAAAAAAAAAAAAAAATAAAGATTAGTTTCTTTCCATCTTTTAATTAAGAAAAAAAAAATAGCTACTTTCTATTTCAAGAGAAAGACTTTCGAGAGAGGTACAATTAACTATGCTTTCGTTATAAACGGTCAAATATGAAATAAGTTATACTGTAAAGGAAGAACGGAATATAAGCATATTCATCAACTCATCATTTTTCATCATCACCACCTGTACTACTATCACACACAAACACAAACACAACAACACTATCCAAATTCCAAAATCCAAACCAACTAAACCATACTCCCATTACCGCCACATCCACCACAATCACAATGTAACAAAACCAAATAAACTTCCAAAACCAAAAACCAAAATCCACCACCCAAAATGGATTTATCCAGATGGACTTCTTCTTCATCTTCTTACTCCTCCTCTTCCTCCGCCTTCATTCCGCCGCACCGCACTCAACTCCACCCCCGTATGCACCTCTTCTCTCAACCGCCAAACCCTAGCAAGCAACAGCAACAGCACTCTTTCCACTCCAAATGCCTCCTCCTCCTCGCCTCTCTCTTCACCGTCCCTTTCCTCTTCCACCTCTTCTCCACCGCCCACAAGATCCACTCCTCCACCAAATTCACCGACCCCAAGTCCTCCCCGCTCTTCGGCGTCGTCATCAACGCCGGCTCCGCCGGATCCCGCGTCCGCGTCTTCGAGTTCCTCGGCGACGCCGAGGCCAGGATCCCCCTCATGGACGGCTCCGGCTCCAGCTCCATGAAGGTCCGACCCGGTCTCGCTCTCGACCCGGACTCGATCGCGCACTTGATCGCCTTCGCGAAGCGCCGGGTCCCGAAAAAGGAGCGGAGGAACACTAAAATTCAGTTGATGGTCGGTGCGCATTTGAACAATTTGGGTCCGGAGAGTAAGGACAAGGTTCTCGAGTCGTGTAGAAAGCTTTTGAGATCGTCTGGGTTTCTGTTCAAGGATCAATGGGCGCGTGTAATTCCAGGTAAAACAAGTTTACTTCTTGACTGAATTATTTCGCTTCCAAACCGAATTTGATTTTGTTATCTTCATCAATTTTGACCTTCAAATTTCATGCTTAACCTTACTCTTCAACACTATTGTTCTCATTTGATTTGAATTGCCAGTCAAATGTAGTGCCTTTTTGCTTTAGATACTATAAGTTTTACTACGTAAAACTTACAATTTGATGCATAGATTAGGGGCTGCTTCTGTCTTTTTGTTCCTTTTTTTCCTTTGTTCACTACCGTGAACTCTTTGTGTTTCTCTTGCTTTTCTTTTATTAATAATATCCTCTTCTTACTTATCAAAAAAAAAAAAAAAAAACAATTTGATGCATTGTTAATCACAAAAGGTTATTCATACATTTATTTACTATGTTGTTTAAGTCAAATGCCATGTCCATGTAGTAAAATTTGTAGTACCTTCGACATTTTCTTTGGATAAAACTTAAGTACAGTTCCTTAGGTGTAGTTCGTTAGGGTAAATAAAGCACAAATAATGTTGTCTTTTCCAAGGACGATTAAATTCAATGTAGCTATGTGCCTTGCCTTGCTTTAATTTCTTCATCTTCAACTTATCAAATAGTATGTATATATGATATTCATTCAGTCAATAAGCTCTAAGCTAAAATGGCACCTATCCTCCATCTCCACTTGTAAGAGCAAGATGGAGTATGAGGTTGTGCGTTCAAGACTTTATTAAATGCATGCATCACTTTATTGTGATTCAATGATTAAATTGCTTAGAATTAATGTAAATTCATCAACTACTTGTCATCATTCACTTTCTACAGCATCCTAACTTTTGACGATCAGCAGCTTGTCCAAGCAGTCACCTTTATTCATTATGATTGCAACTGTTTTCCTCATGAAAAAGGCGAGTTAAAATTTTAAAGATTTGGGAATTGGTTGGAAAAATAACAGCTCACCACTTGCTGGAAAATTGAAGAAAACTCTATGGAAATATAAAATAACTACTAGCATCATTCTAGTAGTTTCCTAGAAATCAATCCTAGTGAAAGAAAGCATCACAACATCACCTTAGTGTTTAAGGTGACTCAAAACCAGCAGTCAAAATTTTTATTAATCATGAATCATAATAAAAGTCCCTATACAAAGCTTATATAAATGTCTAAGGAAAACCTGACAACACTTAATCTTGACCATTGAAATAAAATAATCTGAACCACACATTATTATAGAATTAAAAAAAAAAGTAAAAGACCAAATTCCCCTACTTATTACATCCCCGAATTATTAAAATACTAAATTTCAGCACTATGACAACATTGTAACTACAGTGTCATGATCAGTAAATCCAGCACTCATCTTTAATTTAACTCCAGTTAGCATATCTAACATATCCTCAAGTTGTGGAATAGGGAACCAGTATGTGGCAGTGATTTTGTTGATTGCTCGACACTTTTAATTTTTAAGCACATTCTCCATCTGCCATCTTTCTTTGGAGTTAACAAAGCAAGGACTGCAAAAGGGCTAAGGCTCTCTCAAACGAACCCTTTTTCTTAATAACTCGTCTGCCGGCCTTCTAAGTTCAACATATCCAGTGGGATTCATACAATAAGCTGGTAAATAAGGTAGAGAAGACCCTGGAACCAGATCTATGGCATGCTGCACATCTGGTAAAGGTGGCAATTCAACAGAATCAGGTTATAAAAAAGTTGACAGTAACTCCTGAACTTCCTTTGGCACTTCTTCTGTCTGTTCCAGATCTAATTGTGTTCAATTCTTGCCTCATCAATACGCAAGCAACCTTTTTTTCCCTTGCTGGCAGCTTGAAATTTCTTCCTAGTAAGGAAGTGAAGGGCCTTTTCTGGTTCAGCTTTTGTTAGGCTTCCATTCTCCCTTTTCTTCTTTTCTTCAACACTCATTGGCCTCAAATAATTCTCCAGAGTGGGAGTTGGCCATCCGAAATTTGAAGAGGTTTAATGGTCATTACTTTATTGACTTTCCAATATATCCTTGCCCTTTATTTTATTTTTTTTCAGGTTTAAATTCTTGAAAGTTTATAAGGGCACAAAAAAAAAAAAAAAAAATTTCTTTGAGCGACAAAGTATTAAATAGTTTTCCCTTAAAATGTTAGATTTTCTAAACTGGACAAACAAAATTGGTTGGAGGGGGTTTCAGGCAACAGAGTTGGTATGCAGGTAATGTATTTATCATAAAAATCTCCATTTTCTATAAACATGACACATGCACAGTAGAATCTGGTAGCTTAGTAATTAATATATTAACAGACTATCTTGTTTACTAAATTTATTAGCTTTGTTTCAATATCTTTGTTGTTTCCAGATTATTAGTTAATTTAATAATACTTTTTCTGTTATGCTAGGTTGAAAGGTCATTGCTTATTGTTCTTGTTCTTTTAGGAATTCACCTGGCACCCTTATTGTAAATGACACTTGAAATGATCATGAAACAGGTGAAGAAGAAGGTTTTTATGCTTGGGTTGCTGCAAACTATGCTCTTGGAGCTTTGGGAAGTGAACCACAGGAAACCACTGGGATAGTTGAATTTGGTGGGGCTTCTTTGCAGGTTATTATCATTCACCAAGTGTCTTTTGACCACAATTTTAATGCTTTTAATATGTAAATTGTATGCCTTCATGTATGGCTGTACACGTGGGACTCTTCTTCTTATTGACAAGTACAACTCATTTGTTGGACTCCTATTCACAGGTTTCTTGAATGTGTCTGACATCTTAGTTTTGCTTTGTTGTTGGAGTTCATTTCTCATGTTCATTTTTTTTTTTTTTTTTGATAAGCAATAAAAATATAGTATTAAAAGAAGAAAAGTGTCACTGGAGTATACAGGAAGTATACATCAGGGACAAAGTACAAATCAAGAGCATAAAGTACAAAAGTCCAAAAACCCATGAACAGAAAATAAATCATGAGCTGAAGTGAAAGAATGACATCATAACATTGCAACCCAATCCAGAAGAGTCTTGAAGAAGAAAAGTTTGAAATCTGAAACTGTTTTCTCCAATTCCTCAAAATGCCAGTTCATTTCTCATGTTCATGAACCTGCATCCTTTTATTTATATATTTATTTTGTTTGGGGGGGGGGGGGGTGGTATAATACAAAGGAGAAGCAGTTTCTACTCTTAATACAGGAATTATTCATCAAACCTTTTTTTTTTTTTTTTTATAAGTAAATTATTTATCAAACCTTGGAAACAAATACACTAAAAAGCTTACAAAACTTATACATTCAAACCGTAAATTTTTACTTTTATTTTTATTTTTTTTATATAACTAAATGATTTTATTAAAAAAAAAAAAAAAAAAAAAAAAAAACTACCACATGAACAATAGAACACACAAGATAGCCTGAAAAGAAAGCAATTCAATGAAATCTGTTATTATACCCATGTCACTGTGACCTAGGACAGTTTGATTATATAAAATACTAACTTTTGCTTATCAGGAAAAAGACCTAGGACAGTTTGACCATTCACTGAGTAATTTTAAAAGAAAAAGTCTTCAAATGCATTTTCGAAACTTCCACATCTTCAGAAGTACAATAATTCAACTCCCTCCGCAAAATCCACATCAGACACAATGGAACTAAAATCCACACAGCGGAAGAACATTGATCGAGCCAATTTCACCAACCAGCCAGTAGATCAATCACTCTATTATGCAGCATCACCCAATGAACTCCAAAAAGACCAAAAACATAACTCCACAATGCATAAGCTAAAGCACAATGAAGTAACAAATAATCCACCAACTCCCCGTAAATTAGTGATGTAAGAACAATTGATTGATGTTACTCTCCTGTTTATGAATCTGTTTGAGGTTCTTCTTATTTATGCAATAGTTTCTGAATGCAAGAGATTAGTAGGGTAGAAGTGATTTTATGTTTACTCCCTCTCCTTCTTTATTTATTTTCTCCATTCTTATCCTCTACCTAATGTAACCTGTATATTTCATTCCCAGGAAAACTTAAGTTTCTGCATGTTTAACTTCTACTGTTCTTAGAGATCTCCTATCATTTATTGACTTAAGAGGTTGTTTTTTATGTTGCGTTGAAACATGTTTAAGGGGAAGTGGTTGCAAGGTGTGATGTTTGGTATTATTTTATCACCAAATGTATGGGTATTAAGAACAAAGGGTGACTATTTATATTGACCGGTAAACAATGAGGTCTGTAATCTCAGTTTTCCAATTAAGCATGATTATTAATGGTTACTTAATCTGCAAAATCCCTTATCATTGCTTTTCTCAGCAAAGCTCATGGAATATTGACAACCAGCAATCATGCTTGTCACCTATCAACAGCATTCAGGAATAAAGCATGTTATCTGTTTATACATTCTGAAATATTCCTTTAAAAAAAAATCAAAATGATTGAATTTAGATTGTTAAATTGTTATATAGTTCTTATTAAAGAAAGTAAAGTTATTGAATAGGACTGGAAAGTGTGGTGCAAGTGATTCTAGATTCTTAAACATATAATTCCATTTTTGGGATTTTAATTCTGTCTAAATCCTGTTATAAAGTTTTTTAATATATTCAAAATAGACCTATAGGGACCATAGATGACATCATATATATATAATTTTTTTATTTTATTAATATAGGTGTTTTTTTTAGCTATTTATTTATTTATGATTTCTGGTGGGCTGCTTTACATGTCAATGGATAATTTTATTATTTTGAGAGATTCTGAATTGAAGTTGGAACTATCCTATTGCAGGTTACATTTGCTACAAAAGAAACAGAACAGCTGCAATCTTCAAGAATTGTCAAATTGTCTGGAGTTATTTATTATCTATATACTCAGAGCTTTCCAAAATTCGGGCAGGTGTTTCCTGTGTAATTACCTTTGTAAATGAAAATACTAGACTTTTACCTGTTCTTCTGTTCAGTATATGTTTTTTTCCTTATACATACATATATATATATATATATATCTATCTATCTATACTATTAATAAGAGGATTTCCTATTTGGGTTTCATCATTTTGTGTACTAAAATATCCTCACACAAATTCTCAAACTCTCTAAAATACTCATATCTTTTAGTTAGATTTTTTTTTTTTTTTTTTTTTGATAGGTAATAAGACTCTTTATTGAAAAAATTGAACATCGTGTTCACGATAGTGAACACTCTGAACAAGAAACAGATACAATATAATCAAGAACTAAAGGAACTAGAGACTAAAAAATCAGATAAAGAAAGCGTGGATGATGTTGAGTAGGTATATTTGATGTTGACATGAAAGCGTGGATGATGTTTGTGAAGTACTGTCCTTTGATCTAGCATTAAGTTGTAATTTGCTTTCCAAGACAGTGGAAATACATCTGCAATGCTATTGAGATAATACCTGAAATTATTGATTATCTTCTTTTAAGGTTACCATCATACTTTTTTTAATACTTTTATAGAGGGTGAGTGGTATCATTTATTTGTGAGAGAAACTTGAAGCTGTATGATAACATTTTAATAAGGTATACAATGAGTTACTATTGACAATTGAACTAACGATAGTTTCTTTTGCACCACTGCTGCTACATAATTTTTTGCAGTGAGCTCTGCGTTATTTGATTATTTCTCATTTTTTTAAACATATATGGTGGAAAGTCCCTGTACAAACAACTCTTGACAGTTCTTTCTTGTATAGGATGCAGCCTGGGAATCGCTGCATGAGGCTCACAATTCAAGAGAGTTGGTATCTTGTGAGTTAGAATTTCCTTTTCTAGTACTGTGGGATAAAACTTGCTTTGAATACTCGAGTCCATATATGACTGATACCTGTGCTGTTGCAAAATTTTCAATTGCTTGGGGAATATTTAGTCTTGAAGCTTTCTTCCTCCATTTCTTTAGTTTTTATATCTTAATTGTTTTTGTGACGTCATATGAAGAATTTGTGACATGATTTTCAAAGACATATGCTCAGCGTAATATCTTACCTGGCATGTCTTGTAAGCTCAATGTATTACATCACATGTAAGAGACAAAATTTGATGTCATGCACAATGTTCTATTTCAGAATTCAATAAGGTAATTGAACCATTGCTAATTGGAAACTCTATATAATTGGTAATGCAGTGTCAAGTTCTACTGATGACATCATTGGTAACCCTTGCATTCCCAGAGGATATAATCTGCCACTGAATGCTAGTTATGCTAAGATTCCAACATCTCATCCAGCTGGAAACTTTTCTGCATGCAGAAATGAAGCATCGGCATTGTTAAAGAGAAAAAAAGGTAGAAAATTCTTCTGTTCCTTCAGTATGATGAGTATGGACTTTTTCATTATAATTTGATTTCCTGCTGATTGTGAATATATGCCTTCTTTTGACCTGAAGTTTCATTGAATACTTGAACAGAAATTGGCCTCTATTTTTTAATTTCCAGTAAATGTGTCTTGCATTTGCATTTTAATGCCATGTATTAGAAGTGTGCATAAGCCATAAAGGGTGTGCCACCCTAGTACACCAGAGGTATACATTATAAACAAAAATTTCCAAACATCTAAAGCTTAGTGATTCAAATAAAATCCAACATAGGAGAAAAAGAAAAGAAAATTGTAGCAGCTATGCATTTGTGTAATGGTCTAAGAAACAAGAGCTGGATGTCTTCAGCTGCAATTTCTCATTCATGAAAATATATGGGAATTTCGTTTGCTCCAAAAACACCACATAAGAGCCAATGGCACAACATTCCAGATCATGGCATTCTTATGTTTCAGCAACCAACTTTTCCCAAAAACCAATGAATCTGCCCATGAGCCTCTTGGCTCAGTGGACACCTCCCGTTCGCCCACGGGGGAAATCCAGGTTCGAACCATGGACTCCCTATGGGGATGTCCCAAATTACCAATAGAAAAAGGCCAGCAAATATACCATAATATAAGGTAACTCAACCCTTCCAACAAGCCACCAAATCTAACATAATATAAGGCATAACCCACATTACACCAAAAGGAGAGAAAACAAACAACCAAATATCTCTTGCTATTGAGCAGTGGAGTAAGTTGTTCACAGTCTCACCACAATTTGATTCAACCATCTAATTCAATGAGTGACTGTCAACAACTGAATTATTATGAGGTAAAATCCTCGATAGTCTGCCATTAAAAGGGATAGGGACAAAAGAAGCAGTTGGTGCTGTTGATGGATGGTGTAGATCCTTTATAGGAATATGCTTTTTCTACTGGATTAATGACCTGTAGAATTTGCTCATTTATTTCTCTCTTTGGATGATGTGATATACAAGTTGTTGTTGTTGTTTTTTTTTGCAATAGGATGCATGTTTGTTAAAACGTCTTTGGCATAAATGAATTATGATAGATTGATGATAGACCAAAATCAGGATGATACTTATGAGAGATGGCAGTGATGGGAGTGGGGTGGTTTTTACTGTGGTTGCAGTTTTTTTTTTTTTTTTTTTGGTTTAAGAAACAATTTGTTTTATGATTTTAGAATTATTAAAAAAAAAAAAAAACAAAAAAAAAAACCAACTTAAGTCATTTTGGGAGGGGGCTTTACGGCAGCCATTCAAGGGCAATGGACAAAAGGGCCACATTGAAAACAAAACTGTAAGGACAAAAATGACAATTGACTCAAACTTAAAAGAAGGAACCAAAATAACAATGAGCTCTAGCTTAATTGGCACCTTCTCTTATTATAAGTTCTAGGTGAAGGATGAGGTCATGGGTTCTAGACTCATTGGATGCGTGTGTAACTTTCCAAATAAAAATGCCAAATGAACTTTGCTTTGAACTTATGGAACTTGATAATGCCTCCTAGTAAAGGATTTTAAACTAATCATTAGTCACCTGGTAATGGAGTTGAAATCATTTTTTTTGGGCTACGGGTCACAGATTTTGAAAACGTTGCATTTTAAAAATGTATGCGGGCCTTTTTAGGATTCTTGAGAGTTGTACATGGCATGTAATTAATTAAAGCCCTAATTGAGATCCATGCCATCAAATTACATCAATTTCATGAATGATGGTTATTGATTGGCCTTAATTGTTAGAATTGAAAATTTTTAGTAAGTTGATTTCTGTTAAATTACCGATTGTTCCAAAAGCTTAAGCTATTAGGAAATGATGAATTTAATCACTTAACCATAATTTTAACACTCTCCCTCACGTATGGGCCTAAACTTTCCCTTGATAAGTGGAGGCCTAATATGTGGGATTTTTAACATTTCAAATGGGAGGTAGAGTAAACATAGAGATCAAACTTAGGATCTCCTGTTCTGATACTATGTTAAATTACTGATTGTCCCAAAAGCTTAAACTATTGAGATATAGTGAATTTAACCATTTAATCACATAATTCTAACACTTCCCCTCGCGTTCAGACTCAAACTTTAATAGGTGAGACCCAACACGTGAGATATTAAATGGGAGGTAGAGTAAAGGATAATGGGATCAAACTCAGGACTCCCCACTCTGATAACATATTAAATTACCAATTCTCCCAAAAACTTAAACTATTAGGAAATGGTAAATTTAATCACTTAAGCATAAATTTATCAATTTCTTATAAGTATAGGGAGCAAATAGAAACTACGTGAACTACAGATTAAGAAATTCAATTTATATCTATGTTTTATCAATCATTCAGAAGTTCAAATCTGAAAGCCAAATTATGGCATCTATAACTAGCTTATCTTGTTCCATCCATGTGTGATCCTATACCTCTTAAAGTTTTAGTGTACCTCATCTCTTCTCTTGTTACTGTCTTTATTTTCTTTTGTAAACTCATTAGATTTTAAGATTTCACAATACTTGGGAAAACGGTATTTGTTGACAATTCTTCATTTCTATGCAGATAAATGCTTGCATCTGCCTTGCAAAATTGTTTCATCCCTCTTTCCTGAGTCACTAGGCAAGCCTGTTTCTTCGGAAAATATTTTATTTACTTCTGAGGTTTGTAAACGAATGACACATAAGTTAATATTTTAAAACAATTTGGTTTATAGTAGTTCATGCTCTACGGATTTAAATTAGTGAGGTGAAAAATGTGTTAGGCGCATTACAGATGGCACGATTATAGATATTGGGCAGATCCAGAATGAAGCAGAATAGAAATTTGACATGAATGGCTGGAGCGGGATATTTCGTTTCAGCATAAAAAATAAGGACTTTGAGCCTGGCTTAGGGAAGAAGGCTTGGGTGTTATAGTTATAGAGAAAAGAACAGTTTGATATTGTATTTAGGGGCTGTAATACTGTTATAAGACTCAGATGCATGCACTTGCACTTGCACTTTATGAGGTGCTATATATACATAACTAATCTAACCTGGGATCGCAAATCCCAAGTTGGTCCATGAAGAGCAGATCTAATTATAAGTGCTACTAGATCTCATACATTGGAGCCCATGGTTTTGGGCTTGAATCCATTAGTATGGAAAATTTTCTTTTCCAAGCAGAGTCCCCTACCATATGAAAGAGTGAAAAAGTGCATTTGCTGTTGTGGAATAATAAGCCTTTATCATTTTTTTAAAATTAATAAAATGTTATTGAGAAAGAGGGGATACATTATGAACACAGGATACAGGTCCTAAAAGATTACAAGCTCTAATTATCAAAAAGAAGCCTTTGTATCTTTATGCATGTGTTTAATTTATTTGGAGCTATTAGAGCAGGATCTACTTTTTGGGGAGTATGTGCTGAAGCAATAACAAAAATTTCTCTCTCTCTCTCTCTCTCTCTCTCCCTCTCTCCCTCTATATATATATATATATATATATATATATATATATTTACACACACACAGACGCACATATACAGTCCTATTCTTTAGTATAGCTTTTTCATCAAGTGGTCACTCCAGGACTCAAATATGTGCACTTGTGCTTAATGAGGTATGCCACACACACACACACACACACACACACACAAGTTTAGATTTTTAGGCACCTAGATGCCAATCCATGTGAGGCATCTGGACATTAAGCAATGTGCTATAACTCAGCCTAGATGGGAATAAACAAATTTGCAAATATCAAGACTAAATATATTGGAGGCAAGCTTGCGTATATCACTGATTTTCAAGTCCCAACAAGTGAACAATTCAAATACCATTTTGTATAACTGGAATCAGTTTCAAGAAGTACCTGATATATCCAAAATAAACCTTTGGAGGTTTTTTTTTTTTTTTTTTTCAATTGAATTGGCATAATGAGGTAACCCTCATCTCAGTTAAACCAACTGAATTTTCCATTGAGTGAACACTTTATCATCATCGAATCATATTTACATATGGTGTATCATGTTTCTCTTTGTTTCTAGTCATTAATCTAGTACTTATTTTCGCTGATTCTACCTTCTACAGTTTTTTGGGCTCATTCCTAAGGCTTCTTTGTTGGTGTTGGAAGCAGCTGGTCAACATTACTGTGAAGATGACTGGAGTAAACTGAGAATCCAGCATCAAAACATTGATGATTTGGATTTGTCAAGATATTGTTTCTCTTCAGCATATATGATGGCACTTTTGCATGACAGTCTCGGAATCCCTATGAATGAAAAAAGGTATTGTTACTCTCATGCTTTGGATTTTACTTAATGGGTTCATCCACTCTTCTACAATTGACATTTTTTATAGGACTATTCTACAATCTACATTGCTTAGCAAAAAGAGTAAGAAGGCATGATAGGAATTCTCTTTTGTATGCAGACACATTGTTTTTCTTTTCTAGTTGTAATATTTTGTAATTCTAGGTTTCATGAAACAAAGTATCCATTTTGTATTGGGTACTATAACTTAAAAGCCTAATCCATGCGATCATCCATATGTCAAAATTCGAATCAATTTGCAAGTGTCCAAACTTTTGTTGCCTAGATATCAGACTGTTAGGATCGTATTAAATAGTTTAACGTTTCTTTTAAGTGGAAAAAAGTATATGTCCACACACGTTGCAAATGTCTTTTGAATCTTAGTGGGACAGGGACAATGATCTGGGTGACTCGGCAACAGAATTGTGGTATAAGGATGAGCTTTTAGGTAGTAGAGCTGTTGTGCTCTGTTGGGGGGAAGGCGAGGACCCTCTGTTTGGGGAGCCTCTGGCTATTTCAAACCCTATGGAGGAAAAGGCAAGCTCAGTAGGGGAGGAAGTCGTGGTGATACACACACACACATCAGATTGTGTAACGAGGAAACTCAAAGGACTTAAAAAACTTTTGGGCACTTCCTATGATGGCTTTGAAGTGGAGGTTGCGGGCTTTCTCAAGGCTATTGAAGGGTAGCAAGGAGTTGAAAATTTTGTTTAGTACAATTAATTATGAGTCTAGTTCAGCTAAGTAAAAAAGTGTTAGCAGGAAAAGGGCCTTGATCTTGCATTAATGAATTTTTAGATCACTTCTTGGAATATTAGAGGGTTGAATGAGAGGGACAAAAGGCTCTTGATTAGGAACCTAATCAAGACTTGTAAGGCTGACATTATTTGTTTGTAGGAAACAAAGTTGGAAATAACAAGAAGTGGGGTGGTAAGGAGTTTGTGTCGCTTCCATCATGTTCATTGGATTTACTTAGGTTCTGTTGGTGCCTCAGGGGGTATTCTATCTATGTGGGATAGAAGAGTAGTGGAGGAAGCAATGGGGCAGTTCTCTGTCTCATGTAAATTCAAAAATGTGGTAGACCATTTTGAATGGGCATTAACTCGGGAGTTTCTTAGATAGTGAATGAAATTTATTGTGGGAGGAGTTGTCCTAGCTACTTAGTTGGTGGAATACATCATGGTGTGTGGGAGGAGAGTTCAATGTGGTTTGCTTTCCAACAGAGCGACTAGGAGCTGAAAAGTTCACTTATGCAATGCATGAGTTTTCCTATTTCATTTCAGCACATGGTTTGGTGGATTTACCATTGGAAGGGGGTTATTTTACATGGTTCAATATTCGTGGGAATGTCTATAGGTCCAGAATTGACAGTTTTCTTTTTTCAACGGATTGGGAGGATCACTTCCCAAATATCTCTCAAAGAAGGTTGCGTAGCTTTCAGACCACTTCCCGATTCTCTTAGGTTGTGGAAACTTCTAAAGGGGCAGAAGATGATTCAGATTCGAGAATGTGTGGTTAAAGGCAGACGATATGTGGAGAAGGTGAGGACTTGGTGGGAGTCATACTAGTATCAATAGTCCCCAAGCTACAGATTGGCAAATAAACTTATAGTACTGAAAATGGATCTGAAGAAATGGAATGAGGAAGATTTTAGGAATGTGGAGGTTAATAAGAATAAATTGTGGAGTGACATCAATGAGCTAGGCACCCTAGGAAACAGTCAACAACTAATAGCTAAAGAAAAGGAATTAGAGAAAGATGAAAACACCACTCTATTAGAGGAGATAAGTTGCAGACAAAAGTCAAGAGTTCTATAGTAAAGGGAGGGGGATGGAAACATGAAATTTTTTTCATTGAGTAGCCAACTCACACAGAAGGAATAGCTCCATTACCAATGTTGGTAGATGGGAAATTGAATTCGGATTTGGCATTCATAATTGTATTACACAGTTCTACAAGTGTTTGTGTACCAAGGGTGGCTTTTGAAGACCCTTGTTGGATGGAATGGAGTTTTCAAGGATATCAAAGGAGAATGCAGAGTGGTTGGATAAACCTTCTAAAGAAGAAGTTTCAGGGGTGATAAAAAGTTTCAATGGCAATAAGGCACCATAACTAAATGATTTTGCTATGGCTTTCTTTCAGGCCTGCTGGAGTATACTGAAAACTGATGTAATGGTAGTGTTCCAGAATTTCCATGTGCAAGGTGAGTTTGAGAAGAGCCTAAATGCAATCTTCATTGCCTTTATTCCCAAAAATTTAGATGTTGTGGATATGGACTTTTGGCCCATCAACTTAGTGGGCAGGTATACAAAACTATTACTAAAGTCTTGGCTGATAGACTGAGGATGGTGCTAATGAAATAATCTCCAGTCTCAAAATGCTTTTGTGAAGGTAAGACAGATCTTAGACTCTGTTTTGATTGCCAATGAGTGTTTGGGCAGCAGATTGAAGTCAGATGACTTTTATGGAACTAAATTACACTAATACAGTGCGAGGGAGTGGGGCTGAAGTTAGATGATACTATCGTACTTTGATTTCTACTAGTGCCATGTCTTTTCCTTGGAAAAGTATCTAAAGGAGATCGAAGGTACCACTAAGAGGTGCTTTCTTTCGTGGATTGTTACTTTGGGGAAAATTCTTACTATTGATAGTTTGCTAGGGAGATATTATCGTGTTAGATTGGTGTTATATGTGTAATTGCAGTGAAGAGATTGTGGATTATTTACTTCTTTATCGTCCTATAGCTACAGAGTCGTGGATTTTGGTGTTTGGTTTGCAGTTCAGTGGGTTATGCCACATATTGTTATGGATATGCTAACTTCCTGTCAGGGTCAGTTTGGTTGTCATCGGAATATAGAAATTTGGAAAGCTGTCCCTTAGGGCCCGTTTGGATGGAGGGGGGGAAGGAGGGGGAGTGGAGGGGAGTAAAGTAGAGTTGGCTAAAAATAGGCTAATTTTGGGCTAAATCTACTCTACTCTACTTTACTCTACTCCCCCTCCCTCTCCGTCAATCCAAACGGACCATTATTGTTTGATGTGGTGCATTTTGCAAGAATGGAATGTTAGAAGTTTTGACGGCTGTGAACAAACTATTCTTGATCTTAAGCTCTTATTCTTCAAATCTTTGTTTGGTTTGATGATGGCATTGGGCTCATTTTCCTTTACTTCACTATTAGATGTGATTGATTTTGTACTTTGAGAGCTTGACTTTGTTGTACCCATAGGATACTCCTTGTGTACTTGGGCTATCTTTTTTATCAATAAATTTTTGTTATTTATACACAAAAAAAAAAAGAAAAAAAAAAGAATCTACTGATTATGTTAAGTCACTTTAGTGACATCCCATTTTCTGCAAAATCTTTTGGAGGTTTAAGATAGATGCATAATGAAAGAAAAGCCGAGTTCTTGGTTTGCTAACCTAAAACCTTCCTTGAATACGGTATAGATGTGTTCTGATGCTATAAATGTAGTTGCAGCTTCTAGTTGAGGCCTAATGTCATGCTAATATTTCTGATTTATTCTCCATTTTTTGCTATATTGGATTTGGGTGCCCATGACAGTGTCTTGCATGTTGAGAAGCTGAGATGTTAGTCTCTGTATAACCTTAAAATTTATAAATCAAATCCTACTTTCAGAGGTTTAAGCTATATACCACAATGACAGTTTGAAAATATTCACATGGTGACATTTATAGATAGTAAACTTGTTTGAATCTTTATTATATTTAAATATTCCGTTTGAAAACCAAATTATGTGAAATTGAGGTAATAATATTATTTGTAGGGTTGGGTTTGCAAATCACACTGGAAGCATTCTTCTTGACTGGACATTTGGAGCTTTCATTGTCGAAACAATGTTGGAGCCCCTTGAGTTGGAACCCGATAACTTGGGGCAGATTGTTGGAAACGAGTCAGTTACTTACTTTTTGTTGTTTGCATTTCTTTTAACAGCTGTACTTGCTATGTTCTTTGTACTGCAATGGCAGAAACCTCAATTAAAGACTATCTATGATCTAGAGAAGGGGCGCTATATTGTCACTCGTGTACCTAGATAATTATTTCCCATTCTTCCCCCAGCCCTTTACTTTTCTCTCATTTGAATAGAACCTGTAAATTCAGCTATGTATTCAAGATCAAACATTCTTTAGAAAATATATGAGAGCTCTGTAGCACAATGAGCTTTATTGCTTGAAACCACAGCTACCACCCTGTCCAAAATATACAATGATAATAAACAGCAAAGGACTCCCACTGATCTTGTAGGGTTCTGTTCTTTGATTCTTTCCTGCTTACTAAAATATCATCTCGGCAAAGTTCAGAGAATGTTTCTTAATTTCTGCAATGGACTTCTGGGAAACTTTTTTTTTTCTTTTGAAAGTAAAGGATATCTGGGAAACTTCCCATTTATATTTTGCTTGATAGAATTCGCAGAAAATTGCTTGTGCATACCTGATGTTGATGCTGAGATTCTAAATTGCAGTATGTGAAACGATTGCCTCTGTGTTTTATTTGTCTTCCTTAAATAGGGCTTGATTTCTTTGAAAAGGAAAGGATAGATAGGAACAGTGAGAGAGAGAGTGATGCGGGGAAGGCTGGGTTTTTTGGACAATGCAACAATTATTGATTGCTGGAATAGGTCGTTGATGGAGTAGAAATATGAGATTTCAAATAATACATCAAATGTCGATTGGAAAAGGACTCATTCTTCCCAATGTTGGTTGGTTCTTCAGGAGTTTAACCAATGAAAAATCTTTGTATTGCACCTACTCATCTAGAAGTTCACATGGCCCACCTGTGACATGCAAAGTTCATGCATGTAACTTTTTCATGGATTGTTGGAGGATTGTTACAACGTACCTTTTACCATCCAAACCACAAAACCCAAGATTATCCCTTGAAAGTTCATGGGTTTGAATCATGAATCAAAGTTTGTAGTGACAAAACTTTTTTTTTTTTGGTCTTTTATAGTCCGTTTGGATTGAGGGAGAGGGAATGGGAGTAAAGTAGAGTATAATAGATTTAGTACAAAATTAGCTTATTTTTAGCCAACTATAATCTACTCTACTCCCCTCCACTTCCCCTCCTTCCATCCAAACAAGCCATTAGTGAAGATGTGAATTGAACTCACACGGTTTTTTAGTGGAGAAGAAGTGAATTGAACTCCTATTTAAGCTTCACACATGACACATGGAAAACATTCTCCTATCTAGTTCCTTAATAGAGGAAATGCATCTCAAGTACACCAATTAGTAGGTATGAGAGGATATATGTCGGATCCATGTTATTCCAAGGGATGGGTTTGATGAATTGGGTTGTTTTGCGGGCCCAAATGTGGTATTCCATCTATCAAAGCCTAGGTTTTCAAGAAACATGCATGAGCTTCATGGCTTTAGCCATGCGGCCCAAATGAATTAGCTTTGTAATTGAGCATTTTCCTCAAATACCGATTTTATATAAATATCAACATGGGCCTTGACCCCAATTCATGATGTAAGAGGAACACGTTTTTTTTTTTTGCATTAGCTTGTAATTGAGAATTTTCCTCAAATACGGATTTTGTTTAAATATCAACATGGGCCTTGACCCCAATTCATGATGCAAGGGGAACACGGGTCATGAGCCCATTATGTGACATAGACAAAATGTGGGTCACGATCATGGACCCAATATGTGAAAATGACGTGGGCCATGAGCCTATTACATGGTGCAAAAAAGTATGGTTCTAAATCCCGTTTCATTCCATTAGCCATGAGGAGTTTTGGGCAAAACACCTGACCCATGTGTTTGTGTTTGGGTGAGATTTGGGTTGTAAAATGAACTTGACCCTAAACCCATTTTTCTTTCTTTATAAAATATGATGAGTTGACATGAGTTTACTAAATAATAGCATAGCATTTGCATTATCTTGTGTGTGTGTGTTTTTTTTTTTTTTAGTATAAAAACTCACTTTATTTTATTTTATATTATATACTCATGTAGGGATAAGGGCCCAAAATCATATATTGGACCTTGGGCCTTGGCTGAGGACGTTGGTAGGTCCGAGGACTAATAAACAGTAGTGAGGGTGTTAGGCTTAGAGTTCCATGAGTATGTTACAAAGGGAAAGGTTGGAGGAGGTAGTCCGAGGAGGAGTATCTCCTCGGATAAGCGAAGCACAGACCAAATGTACATCCTATCTTTCAAAGTGACATTCCAAGAAATTCCACTGATAGGGACGTGCATTATAAACGTACAAGAGGGATGGAAGCCCATAAATATCTAAAGGAAGGTTGCTATCATCGCATAAAATGCTTTGCAGCTAACTTTCTGGCTGTATTAATGTGGAGAAGACCCCTGAACAGTGCTGCCTTGGCTACCTCAACTCACAGAGGGCATGAGGAGATGTCCGATGGGACAAGCACTCAAGTAATGGCTTAGATGATTAACAAGTGTAGATCAAGATCGTTCAAAGATAACTATATAATGTAAGAGACCCTCCATGGAGGAGGGGGAGGAAATTTGTAAGATAAAGCACTGTAGCAGCTTGAATCATATCTGTAACCATTTTTAATCAATATATACTAGAATAGACCTCCTCGGATTGTGCCGAGGATAAATTTACTTAGATAACTCTAGTCCATTTCTGTTTGATTATTTGTTAAAATCCATTATAACTGTTATCTCATTCATTAGAGCTTAGTTTTCCAACCCACTCTCTACAAATTCATTGTATTGGGCTTATTGGGCTTGGATCCAATCATACTTTGGGTCTAGGGTCTAAAACGCGTCCTTACAACTCACTTTTCAAAATACTCCATATTATAATATTTATTTTATAATACATTTGATTAAAATATCAATTTTTTTATTGTTTCTCTTTTTGTACACACAATAACTATCGTTTATTCTTTTCCTTCATCATCGGGATATATAAATAAATAATTTAAAAAAATGCAAGATAATTAGTGCAAGTGTAAATTTACTCTGTATAAATTATGTATTTTTACACAATTTTGTATGGCTTGATATGGGTGAATTTTGGGCTTAATTAGTTAAAATGTGGTATTTTTTTTATTATACAAGCATTGATACGAGTGTTCTAAGTTGTGTCATGTGGTTCAAGGAAAAAAATGAGCTATTTTATTCATTATACTCGTTTTATATGTACTTGTAAACTTTATTAAGATAATTTATAAGTGTAATCTTTTCATGGTTTAAAATACCCTCACACATTATTCACAATAAATTTTTTTAAAAAATAATATGGTCAATTAGGAAAATAATATATTTCAAAATTTAGGTCACATCTTAAAACCTCCTATACTCTCCAATTTTTTTTTACCGGAACAACCATTTATAATCATCTGTATTTTCCCGATTGAAAAAAAAAAACTTTAGAATTTACTATTTATCCTATATTGATAATTGAGATAAGGGATAACAAAAAAAAAAAAAAAAAATCCGTTTTTTTGGAAAATTAATATTATTTTATTTATAATTATTAAAAAAAGTACTGTAAGAATTATGTTAGTGAATAGCATCTTTTTGAAATTTGTATTTAAAAACATGATTTTAAGTATTGAAATCTCAAAATTTACAATGAAAATTGAAGAGAACAATACGAAATTATAAACAATACACAAAACAATACACAAATAGAAATAAAGAGAAAAAAGATAAAAGAATAAACGTGGTTCGACCTAATAGCCCATGTCCACACCACTAAAAACTAAATAGCTACATATTTTTAATAGAATCACATTGTCTAGTCAAATATAATTTGAATTTGAATTACATATTAGTATTTAATTGTATAAAATATCAATTCCATAATCTTCTCTTGAAATCAACCTCTTGATTTAGCCTTCATACAAATGGAAAGTAAAATATTCTTCCCCAACACAAAATTGTGTTTCCAATAATTTCACCTCAAACTTTTTAATAAATACTAGTAAAAAAGTTATTATTATTAGTTTTAAAAAAAGTTTCATTTTGTAAAATAATTATTAATATATAAGAAATGTTAACGAAGGTACAGTATTAAGAGCATCGATAAAATTTTATGAAAAAATGATTAAGGATGTGTTTGGATACTGTTTATTTTGCTGAAACTGAAAAATTATTGCTAAAAGTACTGTAGATAAAGGTAAAAGTTAGTAAAAATAGTATAGTGGAGTCCATAAATAGTGTCAAAAAGTGTAATAGAGTCTATGAATAATAGCAAAAATAAACTGAATAGTAAAATAATTTTTAATTTTCATTCCAACTCAAATGCACGCAAGTAATTAATTTTTTGATAATAGGAATAGCGTGTAGCACAGCCTAGACGAGCCATCCTTCCCCAAAATCCCTGAATCGATTAAACTAGAAAGCGCCTGAAACTAAACGAAAAACCCCAAAATTATAAAAGAGAAAAAAAAAGAAAAGAAAAGAAAAGAAAAGACATAGAGAGCCCTGGAACTGAAGTGAAAAGTAACAAAACCCTAGCCTTCATTTCCCTCCCATACTCTCTCTCTCTCTCTCTCACTCTCAAAAACCAAACCTCCACAATCCACAACAATGTCAGCCATGATGGTTCTCTCTCTCTCTCTCTGTGATTTTCATTACTCTCATTATTACTGGTACTGGTTGTTCTAGTCTCTTACTAACATTGTCTCCTTTGTGTTTGTGAAAATGTCCGTGAAAAAAAAATCGAACAGCAACCGCAGATCATACTTCTGAAAGAGGGGACCGACACCTCGCAAGGAAAGGCGCAGCTAGTCAGCAACATAAATGCGTGCACCGCCGTCGCCGACGTGGTGCGGACCACGCTAGGGCCCAGGGGTATGGATAAACTCATCCACGACGACAAGGGCAGCGTCACCATTTCCAACGACGGCGCCACCATCATGAAGCTCCTCGACATCGTCCACCCCGCCGCCAAGATCCTCGTCGATATCGCCAAGTCCCAAGACTCCGAGGTCCAACCCTATTTATTATTGTGATTTCAAAACCAAACTGTGTTTATTTATTTCTTTGAGCATTTTGTTGGCAAAATATGGGTACTCCTTATTTGAGTGTTAGGTCATGTTAAAGGGATCACTAGTAAAAATATGGCATGTTAACTAAGGAAGTGACAGAGATAATGACTTTGGATAGAATAGAATGACCGAAAGTGAATACGTGTGGCTGACTCTGACTAATTTGTTGAGGATCCATAGCTGGACTCCAAAAGATTTGGGACTAAAGGGTCTCTTTCTGTTTGGCCTAAAACTCTTCTAGGAATAGCTTTATGTTTCTTAAGTATCATTTGACATGATAATTCAAGAGAACTACCCTATTCCATAGATCATGTACTATTAGAGAAGTGTGGATCCACAATGTTCATGTTGTGGATCTTGAATTAGTTTTTTATTTTCTTGTTTGGTTTGAGAGTAATGTGATATGCTAGATATTTAATTTAACCTGGCTCATCTGTGCAGCTATGGGCTGCATTTTATACTGGGTTTTTGGAGGATTTAACAATTGTTATGTTTGTGGTGCAGGTTGGTGATGGAACCACTACAGTAGTTCTGCTTGCAGGAGAGTTTCTGAAGGAGGCCAAGCCTTTTATAGAGGACGGGGTCCACCCGCAAAATTTGATACGCAGTTATCGGATTGCATCCAATTTGGTAGATGATCTGACTTCCCCCCCCCCCCCCCCCTCTTTTTATTATGAGGTGTTCACCTTCCTGCATCTTACATATTATGAACAATGTTGCAGGCACTTGAAAAGGTCAAAGAACTAGCAGTTAGCATAGAGGGAAAAAGTCTAGAAGAAAAGAAAAGCTTGCTAGCTAAATGTGCTGCTACTACACTCTCTTCAAAACTCATTGGTGGTGAAAAAGAATTCTTTGCCTCAATGGTTGTTGATGCTGTAATTGCAATTGGGCATGAAGATAGGTTGAATATGATTGGAATAAAGAAGGTAAGTTCAACTGTTAGTCATATAAGCTTGTATTTATAACTACTGTTGTTTTGCTGTTTCAGCTTTTAATAATTGGTAATTATAAAAAAAAAAAAAGCTTTTAATAATTGGAAGTCTTAATCCACTTGCTTGGCTGGGAATTATGACCTAATGACTTGTTTTTTATTACTTGCACTGTAAAATGCATATTATTAAGATACATGCTGACACTGACCTACTTGCAACATGGTCGTGTTTTGCCCCTTTCCAAACCATATGATCCTTTTCCTGTCTATACAGAGAGTTTGAATACAACAAAGTGCAAAAAGGATGTCCACAGATTCCAGCTATCATTCCTGAGGACTGAGTAAACTAAGGATCCCAACTTCGTATTCTTAGACCTTTTTTCCCCCTAAAAAACCAGATTAGATTACAAAAGATTTAAGAATTGTGGTCCAGTTTCAATGTGGGGCTTTTGTGGCACCTTTATTAGGCTACTTTTGTTATTCTTGAGTCTTAGTATTAAGTGTCTTTAAGTTAGAATGTTTTTGGATTAATTTTAATGAAGTTTTACTAAAATAAGGGTAGTTTCAGAGGCCCATGAGATTTAGTTTATGTTTTGATTCCTTTTTCTATTTGGTTATTAGGAATCCTAGTCTTTCTAAGAAAAGGTTATTTATCTCCTAGTCCTTCACTCCTTTTAAGACCAGTTTTGGCAATTTGGAGTGGTATACCCTTTGTCTGATGTGTTCAATTTGGAAGGAGCATGACTGTAGAGCATTTTAAGGTGTTGAGAGGCCTTTGAAGGAGTTGAGGTTGTTCTTTTTAAGGGCTTGTATTAGTGGATGGCTGTGCTACCCACCAATTCCTTGTTTACTTTGCTTGCTTTCATTGGTAGTTGTTTTTTCTTGATGTTGTTACTCTCTTAGTACATTTTTTGTGTACTGGGGCTCTTTTTGATTAAAAAAATTGATATTCATAAAGCAAAAAGGTTTGTACTTAGCTTGAAATGTTTTGCAAAATCAATGAATTGGGAAATATGGGCTGCTATACAGGTTCCTGGTGGAAACATGCGCGATTCCTTTCTGGTAAATGGTGTTGCCTTTAAAAAGACATTTTCATATGCGGGTTTTGAACAGCAGCCAAAGAAATTTTTAAATCCCAAGATACTTCTCTTAAACATCGAGTTGGAACTGAAATCTGAGAAAGAAAATGCTGAGATAAGGTAATTGTTTCAGATTTATTTTGTTTGTCATATTCCTTTCGAGAAATTTCTTATACACAACTTTTTTTCCCCAATGTCTGTAGACTTTCAGATCCTTCACAATATCAATCAATAGTTGATGCTGAATGGAATATCATATATGACAAGTTGGACAAATGTGTACAGAGTGGGGCTAAAGTTGTTCTTTCAAGGCTGGCTATTGGTGATCTAGCCACACAGGTATCTATTGTCCTGTTGCTAAATACATTTATTCATTTTTCAGATTCTGCCTGCTATAACCATAAGTTGTGTAGATAACTTTTTGTGTATAACACACTTCATGAGCATTTGCATATTTTTTTAATAGTACACTCTCATGCCCTGCCCCCCCCAATTAGATTGAACTTAAGAGTTATGACTGTACTATCCAGCCTTTGTTTAATGGTGGAAAAGATGCTGTTTGGTCCAAAAGACCATTTGACATCAATGTATTTAATTTCAATAAAATTGTCATTAGCTTTTTGCTAGAGTAGCCATATAAATGTTTTGCTTATTAACGTGTTTAAAAGGTTTTATGTGGTGAATTAATATAAAAAAATATGGTTATGTAACTTTAGGATTTGCTGGAACAAATTGTATGTAGCCATGCTATTTTCATTTTACGATTTTAATGGAGCCATAGTTTTATGTGAATAAAATAAAAACTGTGACTATTATAAGAATCTTATTCATACCTACCAAACTGGTTTTTTTTTACAGTATTTTGCAGATCGAGATATTTTCTGTGCTGGTCGTGTGACAGAAGAAGATTTGCACCGTGTTGCTGCTGCAACTGGAGGGACTGTACAAACATCTGTCAACAATGTTATTGATGAGGTCTCTATGTTGCCTTTCTTGCTTTATATATCCCATTTCAGACCAGAGACATTCTTTTGCTAAATGTTGTTCTATGTGTTACTGGAGAGTACTTCCTTCTTTTGTTCAATATCAACTGAAATTATTTAGATTTGTTTGTCATCTAGGTTCTTGGGACTTGTGAGCTTTTTGAGGAAAGGCAAGTTGGAAATGAGAGGTTCAATATATTTAGTGGATGTCCGTCTGGCCTAACAGCTACCATAGTTTTGCGTGGTGGAGCTGATCAGGTCTGTCAATTGTTAAAAATCTGCATGACTGATATTCTTATGCTTGTGTGCATGTGCACGTATTTTCCATCTTGACCTTGAATTTGTCTTGCATTCAGTTCATTGAGGAAGCTGAGCGGAGTTTACATGATGCAATCATGATTGTTAGAAGGGCTATGAAGAACTCCACTGTAGTTGCTGGTGGTGGTGCTATAGATGTATGATTTTGCAACACTTTATTCAATATTGGTAGTTATTTTAAGGATATTTTGGTGATTCAAAATGTTGTTTTCTGTTGGCAGATGGAGATAAGTCGATATCTTAGGCAGCATGCTCGCACAATAGCCGGGAAATCTCAGCTTTTTATCAACTCTTATGCTAAAGCTCTTGAGGTATGTCTTCTTGGGCATCTTTGTTTTATTTCAAATGAAAAAAAAAAAATTGTATGGTTGGTTGGACATGGAAATATCTAGTACTTTTATGCTTTGTTTGGTTGGGGGGATGGAAAAGTTAAGAGGATAGAAAATATTTGTATTTTTCGTCATGTGTGTTTGGTAGAGAGGATGGAAAAGTAGAAGGATAAAGAGTAGATTACTGTTATGCCCCTATTATTAAAATTAAAATGATAAAAAAGCAGGGATAATTTTGTGCTTTTCATCTCATTACCATTTTCTCTCCTCTTTTCTCACCAATTTGGAGAGGTAAAAAATGGTGGGCTTGTGTGGAAAACTCAATCTACTCTATTTTATTTCCTCTCCCTTTTCACTCCATTCAAACAATGGAAAATCACATTTTCCTCTCCCTATTCCTTCCCCCCATTTTCCATCCTCTCGCTTTTAACCCCAACAAAATGTAGTGTTAGTGCTTCAAGTGTAGTGGAACACATTATCTCTTTACCTGTTAAGATTCCCCCCTGCTGCTGCTGACACAAAAACCAAATTGTTTGGAGCATAGTGCACCAAGACTTTTACAGGGAAACTTACTCTAATGGAGCCTC
Source organism: Notholithocarpus densiflorus (assembly GCA_030021035.2). Lineage (NCBI taxonomy): Eukaryota > Viridiplantae > Streptophyta > Magnoliopsida > Fagales > Fagaceae > Notholithocarpus > Notholithocarpus densiflorus. The sequence continues at coordinate 1,964,669 of JARYZH020000075.1, forward strand.
TTAAAGCATCATAGTATGATGGAACATTGAAATTGCCATCACTAGTCAACCTCCACCTCAAGTGATTCAAACCCTCCCATTTAGGATATTGGAATATAGAACCTCAAACATAGATTCTATTTATTCCAATTCCCATTATCAAGCACGTATAAATTTGATATTCCATGATTGCATTTCCCTAGCATCTGAATTTTCCCAAGTAGGAATGAGCATAATAAACATTCCTATCATGAAAATACTTATAATAAGAAAAGCACAACCTAATTGATCTCTCCAGATGTGAAAAATGTTAAACAGAGCTAAAAAAACAAATATGAGTTGAAGTGGCAAAGAAGGTTTTTTTATAGGGCAGAGTAGTCAAAGAAGATAAGTGTAGTTGAACCCATTTAGGTGGTAAAGAATTCATAGAGCCGACCTTGACCATTTGTCATGCTTAATTGGGTATTAGGGAGGAAGGGAGGGAGTCCCCGGTGTGAATAGTTTGAGGCTTAAGTCATGGGTTCAAGATCTCACTGATAGCACGTGTGTGTGTGTGCATGTTTGCAACTAAAATTTGCATTTATTGAGGAGACTGATATTTCCTAACCTGGTGTGGTGCCTGGTTTGCCAATCTTTGTATCCAACTTTGGCACAGAGCCTTCTTTGGGTGTGATTTTGCTGGAGATTACTTTCTTTCCTTCCTGGAAATTTTTATTCTAATCTCATGTTAGAAACTACACCTATGTCAGGATCTTAACTGTCTGATTCCTGGAACACAGCATCATAAATTAGTGTAGATGTCTCTGAATTTTGAACTTCAATCATTTCTAATAATTGTGAGATAGTTTTGGTTGGGGAAGGTCACTGGCTTAATCTGTGCAGGTGTTTGAGTTTGTGTACCTAACCCAAAAAGAGAGGAAGTATTATGTACTTGTGTTGTTTATAAAGAGTTTTGATTTTTGATGGGACCATGTGATGAGGTATGTTCCCCTGATATTGCAGGTTATTCCACGGCAATTGTGTGATAATGCTGGATTTGATGCAACTGATGTTCTAAACAAATTAAGACAGAAACATGCCCTACAATCTGGTTGGCCTCTTTCTGTTATAGATTTTATTTTCCTCACTTTGGTTAAATAAGAGTTGGTTACTGCCACTTTCTTTGTTCTGCATTTATAACCACCAGAATTAATTGAATTAAGTAATATAATCATATAGTCACCAAATTCTATTCTAATAAGGGTGTTCCCTTTCCTCGTTTGGAGGAATTTCATATTGGAACCGATTCTATTGTGATTTTACATCAAACAGTAGTTTCTGAGTTCTTTTGTTTACAAATTATTACAATTAATAGGTGAAGGCGCAAATTATGGGGTGGATATCAACACTGGTGGAATTACCGATTCATTTGCTAACTTTGTCTGGGAGCCAGCAGTTGTGAAGGTATTTTTCAGTTTCCAGTCTGCATTCTTGTTTGTTAATGCAAAATATTTTGCTGATGTTTTTACTTGTTGGCTCTTTGGTGACTTCTTAATTGCTGCAGATCAATGCTATAAATGCGGCTACTGAGGCTGCCTGCCTTATTTTAAGTGTGGATGAGACAGTTAAAAACCCAAAGGTATTCTACATTCTGTTTCATGTTTTGCAAGAGGAAACTGATGCTTTATTTGGGTACCTCTCTGTTGAGACTTGTTCTTGCAATTGTATAATGTCAGTTTGTATCTTGATGTAAAATCTTTAGAAATTCAGCATGAAGTTAGGATTTGTGATGAGAAAAAATAAGGCTTCTTGAAGAGGCTTCGATGTTTTGAGTGTTTAGGTAGGAATAAGACCACCAACCCCCCCCCCCCCCCCCAAATACACACACAACAAACAAAAAAGAAAAAGAAAGTGGATTTGTGTGAATTTGATGGCTGTTTGGTGTCAAAACAATGAATAGAAGGAGAAACAAGGAAAGATAGACCCTACTCAATCACGGTTAGGAAGAAGGAAATCACACCCAAAGCTTAAAATAAGATTTCAATCTCTTTATTAATGTTAATAATTACAATAAAGCCTTTAATAGTTGCCAAAATCTTTGACAAATAGGCATTAAGACTGGTAAGCTTGTATTTAAATTTTGATTACGGACTACTCAGGGATATCTCTAAAGTTTCTAGCCTTAAAATGAAATGAAATTTTATAAACAAATCAATGCATGTCTTTTCAGTTTGTTGTTGGTTATATAACTTGGTTTAGAACTGCATTACCACATCTATAGAATCAAGTATGTTTATGCAGCTATATAGTTTGAAAAGGCTAAATATAAGTGGAAAAATGGTTTTTTGTTTGGGCTAAATCATATCACAGTGAGATGTACACTAGGCTTTGTAGTTTCCACAAATTAAGCAATTCAAAATATTATTCGAAAACTTGAGGCAGCACACGTATTGGATAATGTTCATTGTCCTAGGCTCATCCTTATTAGATATGAGGGTCATAGCACCCTTTAGAGTAATTTGTGCTTTGAAGATTTGGTGGTAATATATTGCTATTGCTGGGAGAACAGGTTTATGGCTCTTGCCAAATAAGGTTCGTTGTGCAACATAGCATATATGTAACTGTAAATGTATAGAGATCTTTAGTACAATTGCAATATAGATGGGTCCTAAATCTTTCCATTTACTGGATAGTTTTATGGATTGAGCTCTATGCATATTGATGTTTATCAGAAGAAATATGTCTAGGCATGTTTTACCAATTCAAAATTATGGCCATTTTAGCATGCTTAAGTTTTGTCTGTGCTCATGCTTGCTTCTAATATTAGATATATTGATTTATTTGTCCTTTTTGTTCTGAAGATATGCATAAGCCATGTTAAGCATAATGTATTTTGGTAAATGCAGTCTGAGAGTGCACAAGGAGAAGCAGCTGCTAGTGCCATGGGTGGTAGAGGGCGTGGAGGAGCAGGTTTTCGTGGTCGCGGACGTGGCATGCGAAGGCGATAAGCACTTAGAATTATAATTTTTGGAAGCCTTGTATGCATTCCAACTGGTAATTTTGCTATTTTGACGTGTGGAATTTGAGTGACTTGTCTTTTCTACTGTCATACACTTTGCCTCGGGTAAGGCTTTGTTATGAAAGGTGGTGATGACCTACTGGTAGTTAGGAGCAGCACATTGTACTTAAAATCAGAATTCCAAATGCAAGGGCAACGTTTAATTTGTTTTTCTAGAATTATAATTGGTGGTAGCAATTTTGATTGGAGCTTTTTTATTGTTTGTATGTACAATTCCCATTTTGTATTTATTTTAAGTATTCTTTTTGGAGGATTAAATTTGTGTTTTGTGGCTTGTACTGAAACATGACGTATTTGTTCCTAGTTGAAGTTATTTAGTTCTCAAATCAGTGGTCTAGAAGTGATATTTTGACTGTTAAGGACATTAAGGACATGTATGATATGAACTGTGAAAGGTCTGTCCAGATGCTTAATTGCATGGTTTAGTAGTTGTGTTTTGCCGGTAGAAAAGCTATTTGCAGTGGTGATTATCCAAAATTATAAGTGCATTGGATATACATACTATCTTAATTCTCAAATTTTTTGACTTCAGAATCATAAAACCAGGAAGACCTAAATCCTATAAAAATTGGTGCAAGAAAAATAAGGATGCGCACGAGCATGGGGTGAGTGATCCTGTTTTTCGTGTATGACGCACAATAGTAGTGTGTTGGTAGTCGATTTTCTGTTGAGCGAGATCAACCATTCAAAATGGACTTGTGTTCCGCGCATGCTGGTGAGTCACCCCAAATTTTGTGTATGGCGTACGATTGCAGCGCATGTTGGTAGTCGATTTTTGGTTGAGCAAGATTCACCATCCGGAATGGAGTGTGTTCTTCCATTGCACCCCGTGTCCTGTGAATACAGGAATTAAATTGGTGGCAAGTTAAACCCTAAAACACCCTTGATCGGACCCAACCCAATCTACTTGCTATTTAGGCCTAACCAAATCAAACCTCAAACCAAAACCTAAATGACTAAACCAAAAGCCCATTCAGAATTCGTTCCCAACACAAATCCATGCTCAATTAGAAGCTAACCAAAATCCAAGTCTACCACCAACTTGGTAAAGAGTGTAATTAAGATTTTAGCCAACAGATTTTCTTTAGTTTAAAGCAAATAGAAAAGATCTTGATCCCATTAGTTGCAGCAAGTACAAGAACTGAACAAAGGAATATCAAGTTGTAGCACAAAGGTTTACAAAGAAAAATTAAAGCCTGACATGTTCTATAAATGTGCAAGATTTGAGCTCCTCCCGTTTGAAATGAAACAACGTGGACCTATTTAAGCTACTTTCAGTAAAACTGTTAGGCCTGGAATTACATAAAGGCCTCATTGTTATGCTACGAAATGGGAAAAAGTAAAAGATAGAGCTCCGCAGATGCTTAAAACTGGAACTGCATTTGGGGAGCATATCCAAGATTATCAAGGTGAGCAGCCATGGCTTTGTTCATGAGTGGTGGCCCACACCTCAATATCTGCAATTAGACGATAATTAGTCCTAGTCAATGGCATTAACTAATTACTGTGTGATGAGAGAGAGAGAGAGAGAGGGAGAGAGAGGTTTAAGAAGACTGGTTTTAATTTCACCTGAATATCAGGTGCTGGCGAGGGGCAGACTGTTTGAATCATTTCCTTAGTTACATACCCAATACCACCTTCCCATCCTTCAGGTGGCTGTAGATTGTATTCAATCAGTATGACCACCACAGAATAAAAACAAAAATCTTCAAGCAAATTAACTTGTTAGTTGTTATAGAGATTTTCTATTGGGGAAGGGGAAAATAATGGAGGGGAATGGGGGAGGCAGAAACCGAAATGTACCGTGCATATGGACTAAGCTAGTACCCAACCACTTTCAAAATTTTCAAATAAATCTTTAATTATCTGTGCATATCAATAATATTTTTTATTATTTGTTTTCTAGTAATAAGACTATGAAAGTTTATATATTTTTAACAGGATAATTTTTTTTTTGATAGGTAATAAAGATACATATTCAAGAACACTACCTTATACAGAAAAACATAAGGCAGAGAGAAAAATACAAAGGGAAAAGAAAGAGTATAAAGAAAAAGAAAGGAAATGATACTAAGTACACAGGAGAGAGCTAAGGAACATTGGGAGAGAATCACTAGAGGTGAGTCCCCAATGGGTTTGTCTCTGGACAGGATAAGAATGATGGGAGATTTGTCAACCAAAAAGCCATGGAAAGCAATTTCAAACGGGTGAAATCTGACCTTAGTATATCTCAAGAAATGGCCAACGCCAACTCATAGTAACATTAATTCTATTCCAATTTCTGAGCATAGTTTGAACATATAAAACCATTTTTCTGGTTTATACATAATATACCTCAAATTGGACAACAAGAATCCATCAGTAATGCCCATACATATATGTGACTGGATTCTGACCATCAAATCTCAATCTACTCATGAATTGAGGTCATAGATACCCTGTCTAGAGTAACTTTATCTCTATTAGCTATTACTACTAGATGCTTACATGACCAAAAGTTCCATTTCAGTGAGCATGATCCTGATCCTAGAGAAACTAGTGCACAATGAAATAAACTAGAAAAAACTATATCAAGTGCTTATGGGAAAAAACAAGGATGAAAGCATGGCAACCTTGTCACACCCATCAAATAACAGGCCAATCTTTGCACCAGTTCATGGATTTGCATCCATGCAATCTTTTCAAGCCAACTTTGCTTTGCATCCATGCAATCTTTTCTAGGCAACTTTCAAGCCAAGAACCATTGAGAGGCATGTAATTTTATATCAAGTTGCAAGTAGGAAAAAAGGTTAAAAAAACATGACCGCTCCCAGGATAAGTCAGGTTTATAAAAGCAAGGCACTTTACAAATTACAAGTAAATATGACACACCTACAAATTACAAGCCTAATTAATAAGCAACAAAGCATACAAAGGTTCTACAATAATGGAATCTCTGTCCCTTGACAGGAGTAGACAATCAATCCCAAGCCCTTGAGGCCTCGACCCTAGTCCCGGGAGTTTCAAAAGTAAAAATCAAATCCTTAAAATTGTAAAATGATCCAATTTGATCTGCACGCTAATTTGGATGCTAATCTATCATATGATTGGGCAAATCAATGATAAAAAAGTTGTAAATGGCTTAAAAATTACATGCCAGAAATCCAGGTAGATGAAAAGTGCCATGTGGCCACCATGATAACTCACTAAGGCCACGTGGAAAGAAAATGGAATAAGATTTTTCGCTTTCTGAACTTGAATTTGCTGAATAATTTCTCTATTTCATGTTTGGTTGACGAGAAAATGTTGGGAAAATACAAGGATATTTAAAGAAAAAAACATGGAGTAATAATTTTACAAACTTTTGATACTCTAGGAACCAAAATTTGAAAATAGGGAAAACTTTAAGGACCAAATTGGATCATTTTTTACAAAATTTAAGAGCTTGATTGCTGACTAGATTGGATAGTGAGAAAAGTTTAAGGAGAAAAAGTGATATTTGCCAAATGAAATGCAAGATGAAAGTTTTCATTATTCAACTCAATTACTAAGAGAGGGAGATCTGCAATATACAGAGAAACATTTGTGTAATGAATAATACCACTATCCAAAAAATGAAAGAAAAAAGTAATGAATAATACCTGATTCAGAACATAATAGACACTGAAGCGGTTGGGAAAGCTAATGGCAAGGTTATCCAGTTCGTCCTGTACAGATAAAATTGTGATAAAGTTAACTTAATTGTTAAGAACTTCTCGCATCTACTACTTTCCAAGCCACTTGTAACTAGAAATTCATTAATTGAATCCAATTTTTCTCACATGTTGAAGTGTCTGCTTGGGAGTCCATAATTTATCAGTCACTATCATCATATGATACATCTGATCTCATTTATTTTCTTGGTCAAGCCCCATAATTTCTAATTATTCTTTTCTATGAAAATTCAAACAAATGCTTCCACATGCTTTTAGCTTCTTCTAGCCTTTCTCTATTCTCCCAAAATTTTATGTATGATATGTTTCCAAAAATGATTTTTCTTAAAGATGCCAAGAGCCTTATAGCTCAATTGGCATCTCTTGATGTTTTCAATGGAGACGTCTTGGGTTCAAATCTCCCCATCCCCAATTATTGAATTATCAAAAGTAAAAAAGATTGTTCTTAAAGATTTAAATATATTTGTTGTTCTCATATATTAGTACAATAGTACCTATGATTTTTCTCCATTTATGTAACAACTTATGATTTTGGAAGAATATGAATCCTTTCTCCTCTTCAATTTTCCAAGCATCCTCAATTTTGAGTCTATGAACATGCAAAGTAAGCAAAGTAACAAAAATCTTAGAGCTCATCTCGGTAGGATTGCCCCATATCCCTAAGCCTAAGCCTTTTTCCCCCTTTTCTTTTGGGGAGGTTTGAACAATGGAGTCAAATAACACTTGGTGGATAGGGACACAGTGCTCCTCACAAAATGTTGAGTCTTCAGGTTAAGAAGTTTTGGAGTTTTTAATCAGGCTAGAAAAATGGTTGTTTATGGATAAGGGGGGGAACAAAGCAATTTTTGGAGGTGTACACTGAGCACTAAATAAAGGGACAAGATGAGCGTTTTACACATTGGTATCCTATGTAATCCATAGGGATACAGGACCACCTTAGAGAGTTAGGCACAAAGAGAGAGAGAGAGAGAGAGAGAGAGAGAGAGAGAGTTTTACCTTCAATAGAATGTCCTCATATGTGACGTTGGCATAAATAAGATGTACAATGGTTTTGTCATCTGGGTTTTCTAAGATGGCTCTTGCAACCTAAAGAAAGCAGAAAGAGGAAGCAATAATAAGACTCAAAGTAAAAGCATTGGGATTGATGAAAACCCTCCAGCATCTACACTCAAAAATTCAAAACCTGGAACATGGGAGTAATGCCAGTGCCACCAGCAAGCATCCCAAAAGCTCTAACTTGGTTGGGCTGATACTTGAAGCGTCCCTGGAAATGACATAATTAACCATTTAAGATAATTTCAAATTTTGATATAAACTGGAGGATCAGAGGTTTGGGAACATTTTCCGGATTACAAAAATTTAAATTAATCACAAAAAGACCATTCACAGACTCAGAGAGAGAGAGAAAAATTAAAATTTCATAGATTGCTTGTAACTTTACTCATATTTGGACAGTAAATAGTAATGGATATATAAACCATAATTCTGTGTTCTTTTTTTTTCTTTTTTTTTTTTTTATAATTTTTTTATAACAAAAAGAAGCATTTTTTATTTACTTAAGCATCTCATTTGTAACACTCTTAATCTATTGTGTGGCATAATTTTTTTTGGTTATAAATATTGTTAAATAATGGTCAAATGATTATATTCACCATTCCCTAACAATTTAAGTTTTGGAACAATTCAGTAATTTACCATATATCGTTTGGCATAAATTCCTAGAAAGGCTCATCATTGTATGTGAAAAAGGAAAAAAACCTGTCCGATAACAGATGATCCCATATGTTTTGTATGTATGTATGTGTGTGTGTGTTTTTCCTAGCTCAGTAATTCCTACTTGATGAACTATGAGACCAAAGATTAGAGAAGTTTATCTCAAGAAGCAAATATAATATGACTTCACTTTATATAATGGGTTTAGTACAGTCATTAGGTAGAACAGATCAACTTGTATAAGAAGACCCTACATAATTTTCCACAGTCAATATTACTCAAGTTGTTCACAGTGAATGTTATTTCTATTTAAATGATTCATAATTGAATCAAACAATTTGAAAAACTACATAATAGGTGAAGCTCACCAACCATCTCAGAAAGCAGAATGGATAGAAGGGGCACAAGAGATGGGAATTGGAAATAATGTATCTCAAAAGGGAGTAACTTTACCTTGGGTCCCTTCACTGACAAGTAATCACCTTCACGCATCTCTCGAAAATGGTGGGACATCCTTCCTTGAGGATACATCTACTTAACATGAAACAGACAAATAGCATATAATCAATACAAACAATAAAAAAATTAAAAAAAAAAAAAAAATCATGAAAAAAAGTAAGTTTGAAAATGGTATGTTGCAGAGCACATGAACCTTTATAACTAATTCAAAGTGTCCAACATCAGAATCCAAAGTTGTTGGGGTATATGGTTTTACCACTTCATCACCAAGACTATCTTTTCCTCTGTAGAAGAAAGTGATGAAAAGTGTAAAAAAAAAAACCATGATAGACCATAAAGCAACTAACAAGTCTAGTACAATTAAAAATTAAAATACATATAGGCTTTGTTCAATGATGTGGGTAAGTAAAAAAAACAAAACCATGAAATAAAAACCTGCAGCTCATATGCTGTCCGATTGGAAGTCCCAAGACCGACATTGGTGTGGGAAGAGCAAACTTGAACTTAGCCACATTATGGCTCAGCTGCGTGCGTTTAACAAGTTCGAATTCCTTGAAGTTCTGGGGGTCCAAGCAACCTATATTATGACACATCTATATTAAAACTCAGTTTAATAAAAAAAGCCATAAAATACTCTAATTCTACTGAATTTTTTTACAACATTAGAAACTCTATTTAATCAATCAATTGCTAGACTAAAATAGGAACTAAAAATTTTAAAATAAATGTCATTATTTCTTAGTAAATTTAATCTAAAAGCAATGAAAGCTGTATGCACAGACACTTCATTTGAGGTGCCGTACCTGTGTTGTATCAATGTCCTATCTACCGAATCATATTATAATTTTTCAAAAATTGCTTGTTTTGCTATATCGTACCCGTACCTGTATCCCTGTATCCGTGCATCCTAGGAGATGTGTACTATAGATACAAGAGAAAAAGTAAACAAGATCAAATTTCCTTTTTCTATTTTCTATTTTCGCGAAAAGATTGTAACTATGAATTTGAATTCTAATTACTAAGCACAAAAGTCTCCATGATTGTAATGATCTCTATGAGTTTGAATGCTAATTACTAAGCATAAAATTCTCCATGATTGTAACAATCTCCTAAACTAGAGTGAGTTCAAAACAGCATCAAAATCTTGTGATGATCCAAGATTCACAAACAACAAAATGCCTGTATAGCAGAAACTTACTCGCCAAACCTAAATGAAATTTGATTTGACTTTTTTTTTTTTTTTGCTTAAAAATCGTACAGAGCATCGGATCTAAGATTAAAATGCTAGCATTGATTAACAAGAGCTAAGGAAGAACGATCAGAAGCATTGTGAATTTTGGAGAAATCGAAAAAAAAAGTGAGAGGTTGAAAAAAGTGACCGACCTTTAGGTTTTTTGGTGAGGTAGTAGTAGTAGGCGGTGGCACCAACAACGGCGACGAGAGCCACCGCAATGGTTATCATCTCCGCCCTGTGCGACTGTAAAAGTTCCATGGTTTTTAGTCCAAATCTTGCGTGAGAGTGAGAGCGAAGCCACTTCAGAATATGCTATATGTTATGCAAGAATCATCGTCAGCTTGCTTTTTATATGAAAAGAATGCAGGGTTGCCAGGGAAAAGTTGCCCACACTGAATCAGAATCTCTCTTTTTGCCACGTGTTAACTCCTAATCCATTTCAGGGAATAATTCTTTTTAGAAAAATAAAAAAATTGTTTAAACTTTTTAATCATAGTGAAAGTTTTGTAGGAAAAATAATTTTAGCGGTAAAGCTTTTGCAATATACTACTTTTAATATTTGGAAAGTTATCATTAATAATGTTTTAAAGGTATTTAAAATTTTTTTCCTAAAAAAAAGGTTTTTAAAAAGGTAATTAAAAAAAAAAAAGCAATGTTTAAAAGTTTCGGATTTAGTCCAAATTTCAAAACTTTAATTTTTAAGTCGTTTAAAAATATTTTTTTTTCCAGACACTTTTTCTTTTCTTTCTTTAGTTATTTGTATGAAAAAATTAAGTGCCTTTTTTCATTTAAAATAATGTTTCAATTCTTAAAATTTAAATGAATTTTGTTTTTGGGGTCTTAAACTTTAAAAATGGTTTTTGTCTCCAAATAATTAAAAATGTTTTACTTTATATTTTTAAATTTTTATTCCTAAATTATTTTTTTAAAGTTTTTTTTCGTCCTTAAACTATTGAATTCTACCTAGTTTAAAGACAAAAAATAAATTTCTTAAAGTTTAAGGAAAATAAAATAAAATCATACAAACTTTAGAGACAAAAATATATTTTAGTCAAAAAAATTGAAGCTCTATACTCTACAATCTTTTTTGGGAAAAAAAAGGAGATTTTTTAATTATCTCACATAATTTTTTTTTTAATTCTATAAACTCTCATCTAAAAATTAAAAATCCTTCCTCTCCAAAAAAAAAAAAAAAAAAAAAACTTTATAGAACTCCTTTCTAATCTTTAAAAAAATAATGTTTATATTTTATTTTATAAACCCAGAATTTTAAAACTCTTTCTAGTTAAAATAAGTTTTCTTACATCTGAAATTTAATAACTCTTTCTAGTTAATATACATTCTCTTACAATAATTCTATTTAAAATTTTTGTAACTTAGCAGCATTAACTCATCTCTTTATTAAAATGAAAGGCTAAAACTTATTAGTTATTACATACTTATACATATTTACACTTACACAAATAGTGAGTTTTTTTTTTTTTTTTTTTTTTGAGAATTACACAAATAGTGAGTTGAATTCACATTTTCAGTTGCAAAATAATTGTGTCTAATAAGAAAAATCCCCCATGAAAATAGTTGAATTAAAAAAATAATTCATGAAATAGTGAGTTTATTTTTTTATTATACAAAATAGAAATTCTACTCTATCCTAATTGAATTTAAAAAAGAATTCAAGAAAATAGAGATTTTTTTTTTTTTTTTTTTATACAAGATAGAAATTTTATTCTAACCTAATTTAAGTGTATATCTGTGTGAAACTTCCTCATTCCTAAAAACTTAAACCCTGACTTTGACTCCGTACACCCCACAGGCATTTAATACTTGTGAAGTAATTATCGCGTAAAAGGTGCGCGATGGTACAAAAATAGTTAGTTGAAAGGTTCAACACACGTTTTTCGTTTTTTTTTTTTGTTTTGAGAAACTTCAACCCACGTTTTTTAGTTACAAAACAAGTGTGAATTCATGATAATAGTTAAATTAAAAAAAGAAAAAAGAAAAAGAACTCGGACACGTCAACACCAAACTAAATATTTTGCCATTCCAGTCACACAAAGTACTCTCACTCTCAGTCGGTCGGACTCAAACGTTTTTCTTATCCAAACCAAATCCCTTTCAGAGCAATAAATGGCTGCCACATACTCCACCACCAATATCCAAAGCAACCCATATGAGCAAACACCTAGTTTTAGGTGCCACAGACTGAACAACCAACACTACACAAATGGCAGTAACAGCTCAGTCTCTTTCCTATGCCAAGCTTCCAAAGCCTTCAATAAACTTTTCTTCACCTCCATCACTTCCATTCTTTCATTCTAAAGCTTCTTATGCTGGTTTTAGTTCAGTCACCTTTCAGTCCTCTAAGAGCTTTCTCACACAGTTAAAAGGTGTTGGAATCAAAACAAGACAACTGAAGAATGTTGGAGCCATAAATGCTTCTGAGGCTGAAAGCCTTCCAACAGATGTGGCAGAAAGATGGCTTCTTGAACCTGTTGGTTAGTGAACTCTCTTTCTATGTTGGTGTAATGTAGTAGAATCCACTGTGAACTTTAGTTGACCATTTTTGTGATTCTCTTAAACCCATTTTGTTTCATATGCTTAGTGAATATAAGTAAAACCAGTGACTCATATGGGATCAGAAAAAAAGTAGTGAACTTCTTTTGATGACATGCTTAGTGATGTAAATTTGGACCTTGAAACCAAATGACTTCTTCTAATAGGTCCACGAGACTTATTGATACTCTCCTGCAATTCAATGTCTAATAGAAATGCAGAAATATGCTTCACCTTGTGCTGAGTTTTAATGCTTCACATCCCCATAGAAACTGCTCCCTTATTCTTGCCAAGAGCCTTGTGGCTTAATGGCACTATTCGGTTCTGTCTTTGAAGAAAACTTAAGTTTGAATCCCCCTTCCCCATTGTTGTAAGAAAAAATTGCTCTCTTAATGTTGCACTGTGCGATAAGTAACCTGAGTTATAGCACCAAATATGCCAATTTTCTTTTTCTTTAAGGGCCACATGACTCACAATTATGCTTTATTAAAAAATTACAAAGAGGAACTTCTGTGCTGTTTTGATTGATACCCTTTACTAAATAATCTAACGATTATTTGGCTGAGGTTGCAATCTTCTCATGGTGCTACATCAGATTAACTCCTTTTCGATTTCATTAATGAAGCATTCTTGTTTAAGATTTAACAAATCATTTACATATTTGCTTTGTGGTAGGTGATGGAGATTCAAGACACTTAGGTTCCAAGGTCCAAATGCCAGAGGCATTTGAAATTGTTTCTGTAAGAAGTCTTAGCATCTGTTATAATGATTCTGAGTATAACTTAACCATGCAATAAGATGACATGTTTGTTTAAACTTTATCTAGAATGAGGTCACAGTTGGCCGAGTTCCTGAGCAAGCCAATATCGTGATTCCTGTTGCAACAGGTATTTCTACCTAAATCCCTTCTGATGCTATGTCATACACTACAGTCAAACAAATTTCATTGTGATTTCAATCCAGTTATTCCAACTATTTTCATAAAGTCACAAAGATTTATGGTATAATGTTTCGACTTAAAATTTCCTAATGGGTTTTCCAAGGTTTCTAATCCTAATTTTCATGTGTGATATATACCCCTCATGGAGTGCACTGTGGATTGCAAAAATTCTGAACCTGATTTTTGCGCCAACTATCACCACTGAATTAAATCTTTGGATCTTTTCTGAAGATGAATTTGTTAGTCTAGCTGATTTATAAACAAAATTTAATTTTAATTAAAGCCATTTAATTTAAAAAAATATTTAATCAAATTATTGTTTATTTATGTTGTTTTATTAGTATTTTTTTAGAGTATTATCTGTCATCAGGAAACCTTTATGTTTGGATTCCAACAGACAGACAGTTATCATGTTACTCATAAACTGAAGCTAAAAATTGAGTTCTAGCAGTATCTGGTCTTCATGCCCGCATTCAGAAGAAAGATGGAAATCTCTTGGTCACAGATTTGGATAGCACCAATGGGACATTCATTGATGACAAGCGGCTGAGACCTGGAGTTCCTGCCACTGTATTACCTGGAAATTATATTATATTCGGTACCATTCAGTTAACTTCTCCTAATTACTTAATTCTTATCTTTTTTCTGGGAAACTTATTCACTTAGTCTGTTTTGCTGCATTCATGAGCTGCAATTTTTAATTTTTAAACCTGAAATTTAGTCAACCTCATTACCTGCTGTATGGACATGTTTTTGGTGTTATTTAATTGATGACATATATGTTGTTTTCATTCCTATTGCGTCCTGTTAGTGTAAAATGAATTTGATGAACTAAACACACCCTTCTATAATGAATTCAATTCTCCAACTCAAGTCCATGAAAGCTATGATCTGTTTGATACTCCTCAAAAAGAATTTGATTGAATAAACACACCCTTTATAAATACAATCTGGATTTAATAGTATCAGATTAACGTCAGCAAAGAAAATCAAAAGTTATCCTTCTCTAGAATGATCTATTAACTAAAAAATGCCAAAACATTTTCACAATGTGTGAGAATAAATCTTGTCCTTCTATTCTAAATCTGAATCTTTATGTTTAATGATTGATAACAGCCACTTTAAATGGCAATGAAATATTATTGCAAGTTTTCCTTTTTCATTCTTATGGCAACCAACTTAATTTTGCTATTAGTACCCCACCAAATAATCTGACATTTGAAGTCCCAAGGTATCTCCTAATTTGAGCAGTTTGTTTAGCAGACATGATGATTGTGTAAGTAGTGCAATTTGGCAAAGTTCCAAGACTAGATCATTGGAACCAAGAATTATATTTATTGGTTCCAACACTATTTTCAAAGAACTTCATTCTTAATAATGCATATATTCCTATACCCCCTCTATTCCTCTTAGATAAAATAGTGAGATCTTGTTCAATCCTGTATAAAAAACACTGAATTTCTTGAGCTTTGCATAAATTATTTTTTGAACATTGACTTCGATCCAAGGTGGTCCTAAAGGTGCCACTCACTTTGTAATCATCTTCAATTATGTAGTATCCACAGTGAGTGAGATGGTCTCCCAACGTGTAATTGTAGTTCAAACAGAAATATTGTAGGAATAGCAAAGCTCAAAGTCTCAAGGAACATGAGGCTTATTGCTCTGCAGGATAAATTCTGTTGAATTAGTACAATTTCCCACAGTTGGTCAAATTCAATCAAACCAGTTTTTCTATTCTTGGTTTCAAATTCAGAACATTTGTTGGAAGGGTAATCACAGGTTAGTGATAACCAATAGAAAAAAAAAAATGATGCTCATATGTAGATGCTGTGGCAGGTTCTAAATGCCCTTGGAAAAGATGAAGGGGCTAGAAAATCAAATTAAAACTTTCACATACTGAAACAACACTACATTCTGTTGGAATGGGGTGCATGATTGACACATTGCCCATATATCTCCCAAGTATAACTTCAACTTAATAAACTTGAATTGAGAAGAATAAAATTGTGCTTAAGCCTAAATCAATACTAGCCAGAACCCTACAAAGATGCTGATTCAGTTCATGGCACAAAGGATTTGACTTTTTTCTTTGATGATAGAAGCACGCCAATAAATCCGAAAATTCTCATGTTGATGGAATGAAAAGCAGGATAGATTTATGATATTGCATAATCGAATTTGCTTTATATGACTTGAAAATGTAATTTGTTTTCTTGTCAAGGTCTATATGAGTTGAGTGAGCGTACTTGTATCAAATGACTATACTAGATGTAACTTGTGTTGTGTGATTGTGATAATGAAAATTTGTTGAGTATTCTGTTATTTTTAAGTCTCTGATATTATCCCTTTTGATTCACCGTCTTTAGCACCCAAACTTCACTGCTACTTTAAATAGTTTATATATCTAATTAAGAGCTGGACTTAGAGCTGGTCATTTTGCGGGGCAGGCACCAACAAATGCTTGAAGTAATTGCCATTTGTGCCATTCAAGTAATAATTTGATACTTACACATAACTTAAAACCTAGACTTTCAGTGTTGGATGTCTTTTGCCTTTTTCCCTGAACTTGATCTAACTTATAGAGATTCAAAATCTTATTCTCCTAGGAAAATTAGTACGTTGTTTATTACAACCATAAAATGGATGATATACCATACTTTCCTTTACTTGTCCACAAGGTTAAAACTAGGAGTTTTTCACATCCCATATGTAGAATCAATCTTTGTTTTATATTTCATATGAACACAGGTAATGTTCAAAACGAGTTGCCCAAAAAACAAAGAGAAGAGGTTTTATATAATGCTTATGGAAATATTGTTTTGAAGAAGTATCAAGAAAAAATAATTAATCTTCTCAATTTCTTTAACATAGAGATTCAACTCTAACCAAGTATCCATGTTGCATTGTTGAATGTAGTAGATCATAGCATTGTTTATATCTTGAGCTTCAGAAGTTCCATCTTAAAAGCTAAACTTTGGATCACTTTTATTGCTAGGGGATATTCATTTGGCAATGTTTCGTGCTACCAAGCTTGAAAATGTGGAAGCTGGAACCAAAGCAAAAGAACCTGAAGATAAAGTAGAGACCGATAGCCCAACTGGGAATAGTGAAACAAGTTGAAATAGAGGATATGAATCATATGATTGTAAAATAAAGAGTTAATGAATGAATAAATTCAATAGTCTTCTTGGAAATTTGTTCTTCAAATTTTTACTAAATTATGAAAGAAACTGTAGATATCTTCTACAAATTTTCCAGGTAACAACTTCTAAATCTAATTAATTGAAGTTTCTCAAAAAAAAAAAAAAAAAAATCTAATTAATTGAAAAGAGATGTACTGGATCATTCAATTCTATAGTCAACTTCTTATTCTCATTCTACCTTAGAACTAGTGGAACCCGTTTCAACACAATACAATGAGACCAAACTGACTCATTTTTCTTTCTTTTTCTTGCTTTATGTTTTGTTTTGTTTGTTTGTTTGTTTTTTTTTTTTGTTTTCCACTCTCTTTACTTTCATTACTCTTCCCTGTTATAACCCGGCAAAATCCAACCTATAATAGTGGTCAGAAGCTTCTTGTACCTCAAAAACCCAAGCTCAGATCTCAATCAACCACACTGCTGGCACAAAACTTTGCTGGCAATTGGTAACAACAAAATCCAACATCACGTCGAAAACCACAAACGCACAAGCCTGGTCAGATTCAAATGCAAAAGAATGCATTTTAAATAAACTTAAAAACAAACACAATTAAATTACATTAAGCATAATTACTTTTTACTAGCTTGTAATCTCATGCATATGCATGGATACACTTAAAGATTTACAATAAGATGCATAATATAATTCCTATATATATAATTTAAATAATATTGATAGTCATTCTTATATTTTGTTAACTCTTTAAAAAAATTATTGTAAGGATATTATTAGGTATAAAATGTAAATTATCTATATTTAAAAAAAAATTATTGTGAAGCACTTTTTTTTTTTTTTACGATTAATTTATTCTAGACTCTTTGGTTTTTGTATTTAATAACTCATTTGGATGAATATTTATGATGTGGTCCCACATTTGATTCTAAAATTAAGAAATAAAATTCTTTAAGAATAAATAATTTAGGACACATGACGCAAAATTGAAACTTTAATTTGAAATTCTAATTTGAGTTTCTCTCAGTTTCACCTATTATTATATATATAGACTAGCTTGTAACCCTATGCATATGCATGGATACATTTAAAAATATACAATAAGATGCATAATATAATTCTTATATATATAATTTAAATATTATTGATAGTCATTTTTATATTTTGTTAACTCTTTAAAAAATTTTATAAGGATATTATTAGGTATAAAATGTAAATTGTTCATGTTTTTTTTTTTTTTTTTAAATTATTGTGAAGCACTTTTTTTTATAAATATTTTTACGATTCATTTAGTTTAGATTTTTTGGTTTTTGTACTTAATAACTCACTTGGATGAATATTTATGATATGGTCCCACATTTTATTCTAAAATTAAGAAATAAAACACTTTAAGAATAAATAATTTAGGACACATGGCACAAAATTGGAACTCTAATTTGAAATTCTAATTTGAGTTTCTCTCAGTTTCACCTATTATTATATATATAGATATATAGATGAATACTTTTAACATAATATTAGAGGCAATTTTTAAAGAGAATACATTCCATCATTAATGCTGTCTCGTAGATAGGTAGGGCTATAGATGAACCAAGTTCTTTATAAATAGCTTGATCTTAGCTCACATTGAAAAGCTTGTTTATTGATTATTTGCGGGTCCCACAAGTCTCGCAATAATGAAGCCTTTTTTTTTTTTTTTTTTTTTTGTGTTTCCACAGCTTATTGTTCAACCACTTTTGGATTTATTTGCAGGTCTCACTATTATGTTTTTGGTTAAAATTATTTGTAGGTCTCATTCTATGATTTTTGATCAAAATGTCAAGTCTCTTTTTGCTTATTGTAGGTCTCACTCTACTTTTTTGCTACAATACTTTCAGTAAAAAACCAAGTTTAGCTTTTAGTTTTTATTTATAGTATTTAAAGCAAAAAGTTAGATAAATTGTGCCCAAATGGATTCTCATTTGTTTAGTAAATAAGTCAAACTTAAGCTCAAGTTAAGACTCGAATATTAAATAAGTCAAACTCAAACATAATAATGTGTTTATGAATAAACTTGTGAGCATGAAGCTTGATTTAACTATATATAATATTATATTTTTATATAATTATATTTGTCTACAAATATAATTATATAGAGTTGAAATTATAATGTATAAGTTTGTAAATAGGTTCATATAATGTTAAATTATTATTGTTAGTTTATTAATAATATAAACAATCAATTCGTAGTAAAAAATTATAGATTTGTGAAGGGACAATAAATTTTAGCTATGGTTTTACTATATATGCGAAAAGAATAATAAATTAGGTAATTATATATGCGAAAAGAATAATAAATTAGGTAATTCGTGAACAAGCTCGAGCTTGTTCAACAAGAAAATGAATCAAGTTCAAACATATAGTTTTATTTGGCTATTAACTTAAACTTGGATTGTATTTAAAATAAAATAAAATAAAATAACCATGTTTGAACTTTTAATAATTGACTCAGTTTAGCTAGTTGCATTCAATTTCAGTCAAGAATTAGCAAATGCTACATGTTAACAAAATTAAACAAATAAGGCTAAAAGTTAAAAATTAATTACTTTATTATTTTTCCAATAAAATGTTTCTAAAATAGTTCTTAAACCAATTTCTTTAGTTGGTTAACATTTCCCAAGTTTCATAGCTTACATTGCCTAATGTACTTTATAGGAAAAATTAATGTTCAAATTATCTTCAAACTCCTCCACTTATAGTAACAATTGTATTATAATTTAATAATAATATTATTTTATGAGAGACCTCTCTTCCTTCCAATGTAATGTAAGTCTCCCATATTTGTGTGTGGTAGGGGGTGTTCCCACGCGTGTGCGACCCATGGAGATAGGTAATAAATGCGCGTGCACAAATAATTGCAAATCAAACAACACCGTATTCCACTCCACTCTGGTTCCAATATCATATAGAGAGGTAGTAGTAGCGTGAAGAAGACAAAAAGGCACCATGACCATGAGTCACAAAAGGATGTGCTTGAGCCAGAAGAAGAAGAAGAAGGAAGACGAAAATGGTGCAGCAGAGAATGAGAAGGCAATGTGGGAAGGGCTGAACCCGGAGATACTGGCTCTCATCTTCACACGTATCCCTGCCGAGCAGAGGATCGGAGTGTTATCGCTGGTTTGCAAGTCGTGGTCCCAATGCCTTTGTGGGCCATATTGCTGGGCTGACATCGACATCGAGCAATGGTGTCGCAAGACCAACCGCACCGTCTTCAAAATCGACTCCGCCGTCTGTAAGCTCGTCCGTCGCACCAAGGGCACCGTCCGCCGCCTCTCTGCCTTCAAGCTCGGCGACCGGGGTTTCGCTTTCATCGCCAACTGGTTCGTACCGTACAACTACCTTAAAAATCTGTTCTTTCACTTTTTTATATTAGTTATTTAGATTCTTCTGATTGTTTGATGCTTTTAAGATTATTTGATTGCCTTTATTGTAAAAAGAGTGGTGAGGATTTAACGAATGACAGACAAAACAAAGTTCGTAACTTTTTGGAGAAAAAAAAAAATATTTTGAGGTGACGGGTTGTGATTAGTGTACCATTACCGATAACAACATGTCGCATCAACATTTGTGAAAAAAGTTGCGAAATTTATTGTCTCAAGTGAGATATTACAACAAATAGGCAATGAGTTTGAGCTCAAGCACCTCCTTTCCTTGTAAGAACACTGATGTTGAGGATGTTTGTTCAAAAACCGTTGGGTATGTGTAACTAATCAATTGAAAAAACAGAGAGCAAATTAAAGACAATGAGAGATTACTTCAACTGGAGTTGTGTCTGCTTGTTTGATCTTTTAAGTATTTTATTTTCTGTTTTCCTGTATTGTTTTGAATAACAGAGGTGAGAAGCTGAGCGGAAGATATACAATTAGATGGTTTGACAGAAACTGTCTATTTCTTAGTTTGGTTCTTTATACTCTGTTCTGCACTCCCTCTCTCATTTTCCTTTATTATTATCTTTGAAGTTATTGGACTTATAAGTTCTCAACAGAATGCAAAAATGAGTGAATCTTTCTTTCAAATGGAGGACATGATTGAGTAAAAAAAAATCAAGTTTGAATGGTCCTATCAAATAATTTTTACATGTTATGTATCAAACCAAGTTAACATTAAAATCACATCAGTCTTTGCTAAATGGAAACATTGGTTGTGACTGAAATATGAATTTAGTGGATGATATGGAGACTTAAGGCCTGACTAACCACCTAAAGATGATGTCTCTATTTTTCTTTTTCTGTAGTGGCAGATTCCTTAAGGTATTGAAGATTCCTATGAGTGAGGTCACTGACAATATGGTAGAGAAGCATGCCGTGTCACTTGCAAACATGACGGTTCTTGACATCAGCTACTGTTTGAAGATTACATGCAAAGGGCTTGAAGCATTTGGAAAGAACTGCAAGGCCTTGGTTCACTTGAGGAGAAATATGCCCCCACCAGAACTGGTGCCTACTTACAACGTGAAGCCTGATGTTAGTGAGGCACTGACCATAGCTGACACAATGCCAGGACTTCAGCATCTCGAGCTTGGTTATGGCCGTTTCACTGATGTTGGTCTTGAGGCCATTTTTGCCAAGTGCAAGGCCCTTACCCATCTTGACATCCAAGGGTGTTGGAGTGTAAAGTTGGATGGCCATCTTGAGGATAGGTGCTTGCAGCTTCAAGAGTTTAAGAGCCCCTGGCATGATGACTTTGACATTGGGGCTTCCTCAGAAAATGACAGTGATGATGCAGATAGTGATGAAGAATCTTCCTCAGATATGGATTAGCTCGTGTTTTTCTGCCAGGATTTGTGGTAATATTGACATAACGATAGGTAACCCAGTAAACCTTCACTCTTCCCTGCTTCTAGATTAGGGAGTGATGCCACTTACTTGATGGAAAATGGCATAGACTCGAAGGAAAATGCTACTTGCTCCTCTTTCATTACCTTTGACCTAAACAGAAGTTGGTGTTTTTTTGTTTTGTTTTTGTTTTTGTGAGATTAATTCTCTGTTTGGTCTCAAAGAAACCGAAGGAGATAAGTGAAGATAAAATTTTGAAACTCAACTAGGTTGACGTACATGGTTCTGTTAGGCATTTCATCAGATTACTTAATTTATATTTTTTCTGTATCTAATGATCTCGTTACAATTTGAACCCCAACCTCCAATGAACTTTCTAACCTTGGGGAACTAAGGAAAGCTCTTTAAACAAAGTAAACTAGTAAAGAACAAGCCTACTACTTATATCCATGGATCAACTTAGATCAAAGGAGTAAAAGTTTGAGCAGAGTAAGTTTTTTTTTTTTTTTTGAATTTTTATGCCTTGGTTCTGTAAACCCTTCCCTATATATAGTGATAATTCCAAAGGCATGTTGGTCCTATACTCTAGGTATTCCCTAGAAAAAGAGAGCGTGGGATGACCTCTTGTCCCCCAAAAATCAAAGGTGAACCAAGTTAAAATAGCTGTCGAGTAGCATTTATTTTGACTTGATGCTAATTGAACGAATTAATGCAACATTGAGGGGGAGTGGTTGAAGCAGCAATACAGATGCTTGAATCCCAGTCATGTGAATCATGTGATGCTCATGTCATATTATTTCATGTTCTAAGATTTCAAGGTAAATTCTAAAATAGGTTAGTGCTGACCAAGCCTCCTAATAGATGTTTGCTGATACGTCCTAGGTGGTCGAGGTTCCCGTGATTGGCTAGGCTTCTTTGTTAACCTAATCACCCAATATGATTGGGTTAAAAGTAGCAATAAACTTCATAGGAAAGATGCTTCTAGATTGGCATTTATGCCTACTCCTATACTAGCAGGTGGGCTTTTAATCAATTAGAGTAATCGCATCAATTCTTCTAAATTTTTTTGTCTATTTTACAAAAAGAACCTACTTTTTCGATCTTACACCTTCACTTTTACAAAGTATTAACATCAGTTATCTATTCTACACTCTCTTTTATTTAAATAATATTTTTCTTACCTTTTTTTTTATTATTTCACACCTACTCATATGACCCCACCAACTTTTAACCCATACCGCTCACTCTTTCTTTTTCTTTGAACACTATCTTTTTTTCGTTCTCCTTTCTATTCTTTCTTCTTTCGTCTTCTTCTTCTTCTTCTTCTTTTTCAATTTGGGTTTCACTATGGATGGTGATTTTGGGTTTGCAATTTGGGTTTGATTTTGGGTGGTGGTTTTGGGCGGATTTCACCGCAACTTTGAGCGGTGATTTTGGGCGAATTTCAGGCGGATTTCTTCGCTCCTGCCTTCTTCTTCTTCCTCTTCAGCATTTTCTTCTTCTTCACTTCTGCATTTTGGGTTTGATTAGTTATATGGGTTTGATGGGATTTTTTTTTTTTGAGGTGAGGGTTTGATGAATTTGGGATCTAGATTTAGAATAAATTTGAAGAATTTGATGATTTGTATAAATTTTTTGTTGGATTTAAGAAGATAGAGGAGAAAGAGAGTAGAGGGAGAGAGAGAATCAAATGAGAAAGGAGAGAGAATTGGATGTGAGAGAAAAAAACAATTAAAAAAATCAAATTGAATGCAACAGTAACCGTGCTTATATGCACAGTTAATGTAGTAGCACTTCTGTATTTATGCACAATTTTATACTCATTGATGTAGGTGTTTTTTTAGTCAAAATGTGTAAAATGAATTACTTTTTGTATTTTGCAAGATTTTGCAACCATTGATGTGGTCATTCTTAGTAACACATTCTTTTAAGTCATAAAAAAAAAATCAAATAATGTGAAGAATGTTCTCTAAGTGATGTTAGGGATATTGTAAAATTTTATTACATAAGCCTTCAGTATTGTTGTGTCACCAATCACTACCAAAAAAAAAAAAATAAAAAAAAAATCACATATTTCATTATTTGTTGTTGGAGTAAATCCAATCATATTCATTGTAATACGTTAATATACCCATCAAGCCAAGAGCTTTGTAGAGAAATTGACATCTATTGATTTTTCCAACAGAATCATCCAAGGTTCATAACCCTTTTTTCATTGTAACTATTGAATTTATTAAAAAAAAAACAAAAAAGAAAAAGAAAAAAAGAAGTAATATACTCAACAAGTTAATTGTTTATGATTTTTAAATGGTTGATTATATATAATCATTAATGGTGAGAATTTATATGAAAGTATACGTTGTTATATTATAATTTAAGAGCAAGACTTAAGTACAGTACTTAGTTCCTGTTA
The DNA here is from genome assembly GCA_030021035.2 of Notholithocarpus densiflorus. Taxonomy (NCBI): domain Eukaryota; kingdom Viridiplantae; phylum Streptophyta; class Magnoliopsida; order Fagales; family Fagaceae; genus Notholithocarpus; species Notholithocarpus densiflorus. The sequence continues at coordinate 1,988,677 of JARYZH020000075.1, forward strand.
TTTAAGTTCTCATTTTAAGATTATGCTATGTGGTTTTTTTCTAATGGGATGTAAGTGTATTTTTTAGTTAAGTCTCCACATGGTAGAATCTTAAAAGGGGAACCTAAGGAACAGCACATAAGCTATTGTACATAAGTTTTATCCATAATTTAAAATCAAAGAACCATATGATTTAATTTTTTTATATTTTAAATTTGGAGCAAGTTGGAGTAGGTTGCAAAAAGACTTGACTTGAGTACAATGCTCCGATGTACTGGACTTATAAAAATGATGATAAATGGTTAAAAGTGGACACATATTACCGTCGTGATGGTTTAGTACTAGACCCAAACTTTGCCCATTGTAAAACGCTAGTAGAGTAGGTAAAGCTAAAACATAGCCAACGAAATACTATTTTGAAGTCTGAATTAAAAAAAAAAAAAAAAAATATATATATATATATATATATATATATATATATATATATATATACACACAAGAGAAAAGGAAAAAAAAAAAAAAATACAATAACAATTTTTTTCTTTTTTGAGAGAGCAACCAACGAGACTTGAAAGTTGAAATAGAAAGAAGGAGAGAAGTTTTATTAGCCTTCTAGGTCACTTTCACTAGATTCCTCCCAACAAGGAAATCCTAAGCCATGCACAAATTGTGCAAGAATTTCAAACCATTTTGAGTGTGATACATCATTAGAGTTTCCTTCTCCAATAGGTCTAGCCCCATCATACTCAGTCATCACAACTTCGCTTAATTTTGGTGCCTTCCATTACCACAGTTGAATTGTCAAAACCATAATGGAGAACACCCAAAACTTTAATAAGCTGTGGTTGGGTTGAGATCTTCAATATCTTGCTTGTGTACCCAACGAACCCCACATTTCTTGACCTTCAAGTCTGAATCCATTGTTTCAATTCTAATGCCAAGCTGAATGAATCCATTCGCATCATATTTTCTTAATTTGTCTATCCAACGGTCACCAAAGTATTGGGGGAACAAATAGAGCAACCAAAGGTGATCTGATAAAACTCTACCATATTTATATGAAACCCAAATGCTTTTTCGGTCTTGATATCCATTGGCTATCAAACGACAAACAAGTGTACGTTCATTGTCATCGAATTGGTCATGAAGATGATGCCGAGAAAATACAGCGCAAATAGCAATTCCCATCCACTCATTATGTAGTAAATAAGAAGGCTCTTGTATGCTCACTTCAGTCCCCGTACTTTGATGGCTAAACCATTTTGGTATTTCACTTCCGGGAATGGCAAGGTCATATCTATAATATCGATCTTGATAAGAGATTCCCTACAAGATACAAAGCGTGATGTTTAGATTTTAGAATTGAGAGAGAGAGAGAGAGAGAGAGAGACCTGTAGGTACTTCTTTATCACTGCCAATAATATGTCAATGCAACTTTGATTGTCAGCCAATTTGAAACAATTGAGAATAAAGAGATGGCTCAAAGGAATCATTTGGTTTTAGTTGATCTGGTAACGTTTCTAGTGAGGTACAATTATCAGCCAAAATATCATCAATATTTAATGGAACCTTTGGCAATGATTGAAGGTTTCTGCAATTCTCCAAGCACATATATTTCAAATTAGATAGTTGAATGATGCTTTCCGGAAGACCAACGAATTTATTTCCACTGAGATCTAAGTATTCAAGAGAGAGTAAGCAGCCAATATCATTGGGAATCACATCAAGATTACAGTGACTTAGATTCAGATCAGTCAAAGAACAAAAATTGGATAAGGAAGACAATGACAAATCTATAGGATTTGGACTTCTTGGCATTAAATAAAAAGTGAAGCACTCATACCATGATTTAGATGATGATGACTCTTTACAGCCACAAAAAGACAAGACTTTAAGATTTTTTAAGAGAACAATTGAAGAAGGCAACTCTTGTATAGCAGTTCCACCTGCATCCAGCTTCAATAGTCCTTCAGCATTCCCCAAGTTCTCTGGCAAATTTTTAAGTTTTGAGCATCCATAAAGATCAAGATCTTTAAGCGACTTCATATTAAAAATGGTGCTAGGAAGACACACAAGATTTTTGCAATTTCTTAAATTCAGTGAATGAAGGCCAGTCAAATGTTGAATTGATTTTGTATTAGCAGTGCCACATGTATTATGATCTTCCAAAACTTTGGCATTTTCCAGGTTCTCAAGTAGCTTGTCAAGTTTTGAGCATCCAGAAAGATTGAGATCTTTAAGAGACTTCATATTACATATGGTTCTAGTAAGACACACAAGATTTTTACAATCTTTTAAATTCAATGAAGCAAGGTTGCTCAAATTCACAATTGATGAGGGTAGTTTTGTAATTGCAGTGCCACCCATATCAAGCTTCTCCAAACTTTTCGCATTCCCTAAGTTCTCTGGCAGTCTATCAAGCTTTGAGCATCCAGAAAGATTAAGATCTTTAAGTGACTTCATATTAAAAAGAGTAATAGGAAGACACAAAAGATTTTTACATCCTCTTAAATTCAATGAACTTAGGCCACATAAATTTTTAATTGATGTGGGTAGTTTTGTAATTGCAGTGCCGTCCAAGTAAAGCTCTGTTAAACATTTCATATTTTCCATGAATTCTGGAATATCATTGACTTTTGAGCAACTAGAAATAATAAGAATCTTAAGGGACTCCATTTCAAGCTTGCTTGGAAGACTACTAAGGTTTTTGCAGCCTTTTAGATTCAAAATAGTAAGCCTTTTATGAACTCTGGTTGTTGGGTGAATTCCTTGTAAATTTATACAACCTTCAACAACCAATTTCTCTAGATTTGGGAATTTAGTAAGGTCAGGTGTATCAATCAGTTTTAGGGAGTTGCTCAATTGGATGAATTTCAACTTGTCAAAAGGCTGTTAAATGAGCAAGAGAGAGAGGAGAAAAAGAAGAAAGTAAAACAATTAGCTTCTACAAACCTTATAGTTTATTGAAACTTAAAATCAAAGTTATGTAAATGTACTTAAGTCATAATCTTACCTTTGTTCCTTTCCAAAGTCTTTCAATATTGCTATAGCACATGCGAAGTCCAACGAGCTCATTCGGTTGGAAACTTGAAGGTAAAGATGTTGAAGGATATTCACTCCAATCAAGATATCTTAAGCCATTAGAAAGATGTTTAGTCTCATGTAGAAGGTGAACATTATGAATTATGAGCAATTTAAGATGATGCATCTTTGAAAAGGCTTTAGGGTTCCAATGTGCCTCTTTTGGTTTAGGCAACTTTAGGACTATGCCTTGAATTGCTTTTGTTCCCTAATAATCAAGAAAAAAGAATTAGTAAATTGAAGAATGTATAATCACTAAACTACTTTAATTTAAAGTTTATACTCAATTCTGACCAATTCTCCAAAAAAAAAAAAAAAAAGTTTATACTCAATTGAATAATATAATAACCTATATGCTCTAAGTTGTTTGAATATCGTCTAAGTTGTTTGAATAATGTCTTACCGAATTACTTGTTAGCACCTTGTCAATGTCCTTACACAACCATAGTCTACTACGCTTCCCAGACTCCTCACGGCACTTTTGACGAACTATGTCCCACCCCATTTCTTGTAGTAAATCATGCATCCATAATTGATTGCTACGTACTTTTATAAGAGATTTATCAATAAGAACCCTTAATCCAATTTTAGGGTAAAGATCAAGACAATCTAGTATTTCTACCACATGATCCTGCTCCTCTTGATTAAAGAAACATGCAATATGTAGGAATATTTCCTTCTCTGTTTCATGTAGTCCATCAAAACTTATTTGGAGTACATCAAGAATTTTTCTTTCAGAAAATTCTTTAAGCCTATCAAATGCACTTTTCCATTCATCAATACTTCTATTAAACAAAAAGGAACTCAAAACCTCAATGGCTAAAGGAAGACCATTTGCATATTGTACAAAATGCTTGGATACATTTAGGTAAAGTTTGGGAGGATAGTCCTTATGAAAGGCTTTCAAACTAAAAAGATGAAGAGCTTCATCATAATTCAATCCTTTAGCCTCATATATTCCATCTACTTTATGTGTCATTAGCAAATGCTCATTTCTTGTTGTTATGATAATTCTACTACCTAGCCCAAACCAATCACGCTCTCCAGCTAACTTTTTCAATTGGTCTAATTCATTTACATCATCAAGAACAAGAAGAATTCTTTTATGACATAACCTATTCTTGATCATGAGAACTCCATTATCAATACCATGGATATTCATATCTCCTTCCGTCAGAAGCTCATTTAATAGCAATTGTTGTAATGGAAGTAAACCACATTTTTTAGAAACTTCCCTAACATTAGCAATAAAGCTACAAGCTTCAAATTGATTGGAAATCATATCATAAACAAATCTAGCTAGAGTTGTCTTACCCATTCCTCCCATCCCTCGAATCCCTATAATTCGAACATCATTCAACCCTATAGCTAAATGTGATTTTAGTTTCTCCACTTGGAATTTTATTCCTACTAGGCCCCTAGTATCTATAGAGAATGTGTAACTCAACTCTCGCAATATGAATTCCACAATGTCTTTGATAAATTCTGCTTCAGGCCTGCAAAGAAGAGATAATAAAAAGTATTGAGTCTGAACTTAGCAGAAATAAAAATTTAATAGATATATGTCTACTTAATTAGAAATCTAGTTTCTTGAAAAAAAAAAAGAAAAAAGAAATTGACTTCACTAATGTTCCATTCATTAGCATAGCTAGGTTTTAATCCACCCATTCACAAAATATGTTTTAGTATAATGTAAAATCCAAATACATATATGAGTTTTTGGGTGGCTATGGAGATTTTCAAAGAAAAAGAAAAGGACATGGTGCTCATATTTGGCTGTTAAGTACCTCTCCCATGGCAAAAATAGATTGACGAACCCATGGCTAAAATATCCTGCATCTAAAAAGGTATTATTAGGTACAAAGAGACCTTCAAGTAAAAGTTGGGTTAAATTTTAGTTGGGTAATGGTAAGTGGATTCGCTTCTAGGATGATATTTGGCCATGCCATTCTCCTTAGAGAGGCCAGAGGGCAGGGAAAAGGGTCAGTAGATCATGCTCAACAATCGGGAGAAGCAAAACGAAAAATTCAACCAATTTATAATTCGATTTTTTAAAAATGGTTATCATGTGTAGAAAATATGAAGATTAAAATTTCAAAAAGTCTGCTTAAATTAGGTTCAAAGTTCTTGAAGTTCCCAAAAAACAAAAAATTTCTTGATGAAGCTTTCTTCAAACAACATAGGATACCTAGTCAAATAATGCTAAGACCATAATTATTTACACAACTTTTGGTACAACTTGCAACGTGATGAGTTGTGAATGGTACAAGTGTGGACTCACATGGACCCACCACCTTTTTTTTTCACCACTCACACTTTACCATGTGGCAAGTTATGGCAAAAATTGTGTAAATATAAGTGGGTCTAGCATTTTTCCACCTAGTCAAGTGGCTACAAAAAATTATAATTGATGTAGGTACTGAGAGTAATCATTTCAAATCAATGAAGTGATACGAAATCGTTAATGAAGTACGCAGCAAAGCTAATCTTTCTAGGGCTCACAAAGACACATAAGCATTATGTGACTATCAAATAAAAATAAAAAGTATTATGTGACTATTATTGCACATAATAGATACAACGGAATTTGAAACTATAACTCTGCCTTATAACAATAGCTATGTACCATCATATAAAGTTACAAACATTAATTATTTTTTGGTGTAGGTGATATTCGAACTCAAATCCTTTATTGACAATAAAAGACTTTATATATTGAGATAACTAAAACTCACATAATGTGTTATGTTTTATATTATGTACTTTTTTTTTTTTTTGAGAAAGTTTCAATCTATGATGTCCGCTCCTGATAATAGCTCTTTTAAGTTTTATCATCAGACCAAGACACCAATCAGTTTTTGGTGTAAGCGGAGATTGAACCTTAGATCTCTTATACAACCATCAGAAACTTTATCAATTGAGCTGACTGAAACCCACTTATATTATGTACTGCTAATCCCATGCTATCACACATATATAAGGTCATTAAAAATCATGTATAAACTAAATGATAGATATTTACTGATATTATTGATATTGAACAATGAAATAGACAGTAAAACTAAAATTTAAAAAAAAAAAAAAAAACCTATATTGCGTTCTGGGAAGCATATTATGTAAAATCGGATTTTTTTCCCCAAATAGAAAATTATTGTAACGATTCCAATAATTTAAAATAAATAATAAAACTTCTTAAATTTTTTTTTTTGAAATTTTTGTTAATAGATACTTCTTTAAACTTATAAGGTAGTTTCCCTAAAGTGAATTATAGTAGTAGCTTTTCATATATTTATGATTAGCCATTTGGCAGAAACACATCATATATGCAGCGTGCAATGTTTACATTAGACCAAATTATGCAAACACAACATATGAAATACAACTTTTATTATACTACATTACATATCATATATGATGTGCACTAATTAAAGAATAACATCTATTATAGTCAAAATCCTACTATATTGTTGACAATATAATTCTATATATATATATATATATATATATATATATATATATATCTCAAAGGTTGTTACTTTGAACCATTTAAAAGAAAAAAAAAGTTAAATGAAATTACCGATTTTGTAAATGCCATCCTGAAAGATTGGACACTTCTCTCATGGCAGCTCTCCACGTTTGTACCTTCTCTATGTTCTCCTTAAAACCTTCTTCGTGTTTAGCAAAGGCTTGAGCAAAAGTTCCAGTTTGCTTTCGTACATCAGAAGGATCAACATCGTAAAAAATAGGTAGAATTGTCATTTTCATCTCTTTCATGCATCTAACGATTTTGGCAAGCTCATCCAAGCACCATGTAGAAGATGCATAGTTCCTTGAAAGAATTATGATAGCAAACCTTGATTCTTCGATTGCTTTCAAAAGCGTTGATGAAATGGATTTTCCTCTCCCAACATTTTCGTCATCTCTAAAAGTGTAAATGCCTTTCTGTTTCAAAGTAGTATATAGATGGTCTGTAAAAGTATTGCGAGTATCTTCGCCTTTGAAACTGAGGAAGACATCGTATTTCCATTGAAGTCTTATCGAAGAAGGTGATGACAACAAGTCTCCTTGAGTGCTCGTGGGAGCCATTGAGAATATGCTGGTAGCTAAATCTTGAACAGTTGAACCATAACATGGATAAAAAAAAGTACATTTATTAACTAAATAAAAAATTAAAAGAAATAAACAAGGGAAGAAAACAATTTCATGTGAATTTTCATGTCAACGAGGGAGTGGAAGGGGAGAAATAAAGGAGATAGTGTGTGTAAAAAGTGAAAACTTAGAACTTCGAAAATGAAGTTGAACCATGGTTTGTGGCCCACCAGTGGCCTAGCCCTCTCTCTAATAATGGAAAGTCTATTTTCATTATTTGAAAAAAAAAAAAAAATAGTCGCTACCTATTGCTACTTTTTTTTTTTAAGGAAAATAAAAGAAAACTATTTCTTAGGAAAAAATAATATTATGGTCTCTGAACGCTTAGATGATAAGTTCATACATCAGGGACTATGTTACGAAATGTAAAGATATAAGAGTAATTAAGACGCTCATTTTGTTTAATGTAAAGATCGGTTTTCTTTAACATATTTGGGAATTTTTAATCTCTCTTTAATAAGAAAATAATAGTGTGAGTTTCAGTTGACTCAACAGGTAAAGTTTCTAATAATTGAATAAGAGATTTATAGGTTGAAACTATCTTAAAAAAAAAAAATAATAATAATACAAAGGAAAAGCATCCAAACATGGCTAGAAACATGATTAAGAAATCAACTATAAAACAAATCAAATATGAGTAATGATGTGACAACATTATGATGTGACAAATTTTTACTAGTTCTAATTTGCACCCACCATTAATATTACATTTTTACTTGCTAATAACTATTTGAAAATTATTCTAAAAAAAAAACTATTTAAAAATTAAGTGCTAAAACCATATCAACAGTTTGTAAAAATATTGTAAATTAATTTGTGTATGCAATATTACTCATAAAATATTGTACTTATTTGAGCTTGCACATTAATGAAAATAACTATTTAAAATAGACGAAATAAATGAAGAATGAAGAAGAGGCATAAAATAAGATTTTTTTTTTTTTTTTTTATTGTTTTGAAAATTAGACTTGACCTCAGGAGGCAAGATTTGAATATGGAATCAATGTCCAAGTAGTTTGACTTTGAGCCCGATATTTGGTGTATGACAGTCAGTCCACTTCTCAAAGATTCAACAGTCAAGACTCAAACCTATAATTACCACCGCTCACCCGCCTGATGGTCACTTTACGAGTATTAAGCGTTTGTAGAGTGTGGGGGGTAAGGGTCGGAGTTCAAGTCTCTAGAAGGAAGCTTCACACACATATACACTTAGATTAGGTTATAGTAGAATTTCTATATTGTATTAAAAAAAAAGAAAAAAAAAAGACTTAAACCTATAATTATAATGGATTGATATTCAGTATGCAATTGCACCATGCAATTAACCATACTCTCTTTTAAAAAAAATTTACATTCTTAATCTTAACCATTCATTGCAATTACATCATGTGAGTATTGCACCTTATTTCAATCCAATTATAATATAAGGCTAAGACTTTTTACTTTACTTTTTGAAAACAATTTCCTTAAAAAACATTTTTTTTATGTAAAGAATTTTTTTTTTTTTTTAATAAAAGAAATTTATGGAAGGGATCCCAATCTATGATTAATGACAATGTCAACTCAAAGAAATCAATCCATGAGGAAAGGTCAATGTGAGAATACATGTTCAATCAACGAGCATACTATTTCTATATTAAATTCTAAAAAGTTAACAAATATATCGTTAGTGACATTTGAAAAATAGACATATAAATGAATTAACATACAAAGATTCTAATTTCTGATTGCATTTTTAACAGCATCTGCAAACAGGATCTAGCTACCATTCCTCACATATAGGGTTATTTACAGAGTTATAGACTTCCACGTAACAAGAGTCTTCGATCAAATAGAATTATAAAATTATAAGTCTTTTGGCAAGGGTTTTGTAGCTAAATTAACATTTCTTCATGCACAAAGTGTCTAAGAACCTAGGGAGAAATGGTTTGAACTACAAAAATAGCAGCATATTGTAACTATTTCAAAAAAAAAAAAAAAAAAAATTGAGTTCAAAAAATGAAATAAAAAATAAAAAGAGAAATATATTATTGGGACCCACCGCAACTCAAAAAAGAAACATATAAACAAATGGGACAACAAACAAGCAAAGAATAACACATTCAATGATCACGAAACATATGCATAATCAAATATTGGGAATGATTTAGAAATTAAAAAAAAAAAAAAAAGATGAGGGAACAACATGTTAAAGACAATTTAAGAGAGTCAAGCTAATTATTTTGTCTATTACCTGGATTACGTTGGGCCTTTTGAGTATTGATGGAGGATTTCAAGGAAAAAAAAGGTTTAGGGTGAATGAGGAAGAGGGAAATATGGGATTTGATGTTCTGGGCTGTTGGAGAGCTTTCGTTTTAATTTATAGGAAAATAAGGGTTCTAATGGGTAGTCTATATCATTACTTATTTATTTTTTCTGTTTGAATTGGATCTAATGATCTTACAGATTTAAGAGACGACTTGAATTTATTGCTAGTGATCCAACAGAAACTACAAATTCTCCTACAGAGGTTTCTTATAAAATGGGTGTTCAAATCAAGGGAGACCGATAATGGAAGTCCTGTAAATTCTCATAATTTTCTTACTTCCCAATCATTTTGGGATCCAATACCCTTTGAAAACTTCTTTGAGTCTAATTTCAAATGAAATTTGTTGTACTCAAAATTTCAAAGTATTTTGTGGAATACAGGCAAAAACCTAGACGTGGATACAATCTTATACTAACATTAAACTTGCATAATATTTTGGAAACCTCCCAAAATTTTGTTTTAACATTAATCTTTATCATTAGGCCAAGACAGCAATCGATTTTTGGTGTAAGTAGGAATTAAACTCCAGATTTCTTATTCAACTATAAGGAAACTTTACCAGTTGAGCTAACTGGAACCCACAAATTAAATTCTAAAAACTCTCAAATATCTAAAAATATTTTAAGATAATCTTAACCATTAATTTAAATAAATCTAAAGGTGTGGGTTCCACTTAGCTCAACTGGTAAAGTCTCTGATGGTTATATAAGAGATCTAGGGTTCAATCCCCGCTTACACCAAAAATTAATTGGTGTCTTGGTCTGATGATAAAAAGTTATCATTAGGAACGGATACCATAGGTTGAAACTCACTCTAAAAAAATAAATCTAAAGGCTCATATTAAGAAAAATTATTTGAAACAATTTAATTAATACGACTTACAATTATGTGAAATGAGAGAGTACTTTATTCTTGTACTCTTGAAAAACTGGAGAATTACTTCATATTAAATCTCAATCTCAAACAACACAAATATAGGATGTGATTAAAAGGATTGTACTATAATTCCCCATAAGATCACCTTCTTAACCAATTAGAATACACCCTCAATTTGACCTAATCAAATGCAATCTAAAGCACCTGAGAGTGGCTGAGACTACCAAAATCTAGATTATTATTATTAGGGATAATTTAAACATTATCTGCTTATGGTTTGGGCCATTTTCACTTTGCCCACCAAAAATTAATTTCAATGGTGGCCATAATTTACCTCATCACTTTCACAATTAAAAAAAATGGTACAAACGTGCATCTTTTATTTATTATTTTCCACTTTTCTTTCTCATTCCTCTTTTCTTTCTCTTTCATCTCCTCCCTCTTCTTCATTATCGTGGCATCACGATCCACTAGCTCGGCTAAGTTGTAGAGGCTTTAGAACCACTTCACAAAGAGTTCCTCAAGAGTCGTGTAGTAATCAAGAGTTTCTTAAATGCCAAAACTGAGAGAAAATTCATTAGATTATAAATTAGATTTCAATTATGGACTAATTTTGTGCAATGTGTCTTAAAAAAATTCTTAATTTTGGTGCAAAGATGGTGACCATTGACCACAATAATAATACTTACATAGATAAGATCACCTCATTATCACACCATGACCTCATTGACATGTAGCTAATTAAAATTAATTCTTTTGAGAATTAATCATAATCAATCATTCATAATCACATGGATTTAAACCTAAAATTTAAGAATATTTCTTGTCCATCAAAACTTGATGTGGCTTAATGTCACTTTCCACCGATAGTTCGATTTTCGCTTTTGAATTGTCATTTTGATTATTAGGAGTTCAGATGGTGTTTCAAATTAAATTCTTACTCATCTAATGGTTCGAATGATATTTTTATTTTTTCTTTATAAAATTATAATTTCACCCTTGAAAAACGAATTGATCCCCAATTGCAAAATGAGGTTTCTACAATATCAAAATTAGGAAACATATTCAGGTGTTACATGTATTGCATTATATGTGGTCTTGATAAAATTATTTTGGCCATGGGTACTACTACATGCAAACAGAATGTTTCAACTCTCACTCCCTTAACCTACACAGATTTCATGATTCTGCACTAAGTCTACAACCTTTAATCCTCAAAGAATTTAGTAAAGATCAGCTCGCAACTCCCACACCTTTAATGTTGAGTCCAATGGCTACTAGCTATGCCATTAATTCTACAGAGACTTCCAATTGTACATGTAATTTCATGGAAAATTAACCTTATCCTCCATTTGCGTGTTCATGACAAACATCCATGGACATATTCAATTAGTATTAAGTTTTTGTTAGGATTGCCATTTTTTTAATTTCTTATTTTTATAAAATATAAGAACTTTCTATCTTGTGTATCTTTAAAAATTTAAAGTGATGGCTCGAGCACCAATAACTTTTTTTTCACCATTTTTCTTGGCATTCAAACAAAAACTAACCAAAAACTAGGAAATCTAACAACAAAACTTACCATTTTCTTGGTATTCAAACAACAACCTTACCAAAAATAAGAAATCCAGCAACACAACTACTCACAAATCGACACAAAAGCCAATACTAAACATTAATCTACCACCATCTCAAGCATCCACAACTCTAAATTAGTCTCATTCACCAAAACTACTATAATTTTCCCATCTACCTTGTGGCTACCCCGAACGGCAGATAGAGGGAGGTGTTGGCATATATAGAAGAGCATGATAGGAATGCTTCCATCTGCTAAAGCCAAATACCCACTGAAGATGCAAATTCAAATAAATAAAGAAGAGGTAAAGATCCAATGAAGACTTGAGTCCTTGCTTTAACGAATTCTGGTTGAGTCCTATATCGCCAAGGTAGAGGAAGTTGTTATTCCTTACATGGAGATCTTGGATTCTAATTAATAAGAGGTTTTTTAAAATCTTGTGGGATGAGATTATGCATTACTCCCAAAGACGACAATATCTTGTCAGTAATGAGTTCGGGCGTGACAAAATGGTATTAGAGATGACTCTCTGCCTGCTAGGGTGGTGGGTAGATTCCACGTGGGGACGTGTGGCCCTCAAAGGGGGTCAAAAGATCTCTTAAGTGGGGTGAAGTGAGAGAGAATCATATCTTGGCTAAGTCCCACATCGCTAAGGTAGAGGGAATTGCTACACCTTATGGAGGACTTAAACTCTAATTAGTAAGAGACATTTTAATACCTTGGGGACAAGGATGTGTATTACTCTTAAAAAGGATAATATCTTGCCTCTAATGATAAGTTGAGACATGACAAAACTAATGGACATGTGACCAACAGTGCCTCTTGCTACAATATTGAGGCAAGGGGAGTTGAGAGGAGGATGGGAAGTGATAATAGCTTAATTTTGCATATCTATATTATTATTAGGAAGCATCATCATACTTATTTTGAGTTAATTCATGCATTTTATATTTGGTTTTGGAATAATGTTGAATAATTAATTTTATGCTTAATTGAATTTTAATGCATGAATATGTCTTTTGCAGGAGAATAGAATTAAATGAGTAGATTTGTGCAAAGAAGAAAGCTAATGGACTTTACTTTTACAAGGGCTATAATGAAGTTAAAGAAGGCCAACCCAATTAAATTTGAGTCCAATTGGAGTAAGGAATTAAAAGAAATCTACACCAAATCCAAGTCCAATTCGGATTAGGGTTCCAATCTACACACTAGTTAGTATTTTTGGTATAACTTTTGGTTCAGATGTCCAATTGAGATGATTCAAGTTGAGCTGGAAAGCTAGCTTAAAGGGTTACAACTTCGTGTTTTACAAAAAGTTCAGATTCCGATTTTAAGTAGGCAAAAACCATCGATTAAGTGAAGCTTGAAAACTTGGGATTTTCTCCAAATAGGAATTCAACTTGTAATAGGATTACTTAACCTATTTAAAGGATCTTCAGGGAAAAATTCAGAGGGTGCTGTTGTAGAATGAAATTTAGGTTTTCTTAAAGTTTCTTTACGAGTTTTTAGGGTTTATTTGGTGTTATGGCTTGTTAGAAGCCTTGCTAAGGCAAGGGGAGAAACCCAACCGTTTGTTGGAATGTTCTTGACAATTATTTAATGGTTTTAATCCTTATGTTCTAGTGTTTTTGATTGATTTACTTATCTAGAAAAGTGTGTTTATTTTTGTATAATTATTTGATTTATCATAAACTCCGGGCACGTTAAATGATTAGTATTCCCTACAAACTAATTCGCTAGTTTTGTTTTGCCTAAAATCAATCAATTTCATGAAACTACCTTAGACAATTAATTCTTGAATTCTTATTGTTAAATCATCCGGCTAAGATGATCCTTCGTATGAATTTTAGTTGAGTTATAAAATAAATATTGTTAAGACTACCAATAAATGGGTTGTGTGTGGATCCTTAAACCTTAGTGCCTTAGTATAATGTTATTTTCTCTCAATCTAAATTACCTTTACCAAACTATCAAAATCTCTTCAATTAAACTTTATTGTTTTAGTTTTATTCTCTTGTGGTTTTGCTGATCAATCCACTATTGATTAGCAAACCACGAGAAAATAAAAATGCAGCTTTAGGTTAGCTATGGCTGCGTTTTTTAAAAATGTGGCAACAAAAATGCGGCTATAGTACCCTTTTTTAGTAGTGCACCTTATCAAACTCCTGCTTATGAGCACTACAAATCATCTACGTTATGCTTCCATCACTTGATTATGTTTTAATTTTTAGTATTACTTATTTTTGAGAATTTTATGAAAATATTAATGGTTTAATTAAACATTTAGTACTCATCCCTTGCCCATATTTTAAAATATTTAGCATATCCTTTAATTTGACGTTAACGGTTGCTTTGATTTTCTCTAACTCCAAACATATATAAAAGAAACAAACAAAGTTTCTAAATAATCAATCTCTTTCTTCCTTGGCTGCTATTAAAATCTCTGGTATTTCGCTCAACAATCTCAACTCAAAATCAAAGTAAGAAATAAAAACAATGACCTTTTTTATACAGACTAAGGGAGAGTAAAATGAAACATTTCAAAGGATAATCACCATTTTTGAAACTTGAGGCAAAGGTTGATTACTAATTATGTAATTAAACCAATATTAATTCATGGCTTTTATAGATAGGTGAATAAGTAAATCCCTTTCATATGTGTGCTGCTTGAAACCATTTATTCAAGTAGAAACAATTAGTGAAAGTTAGATGGAATAAACCTAAGGACGGGTGGTACAAACTTAACGTGGATGGCTCTTCATTTGGTAATCCAGTAGTAGCGAGTGGTGGAGTGATCCATGATCATAGAGGATTATGGATTATGGGGGCTTTGTGAGATGGCATAACTATTTGTATAAATCTTAATCTATCATAGTAGAAATTGAGATTGATGCTATAGTTTTTGATTGGGTTATTGACTCTCACAATAGTAATTTACATCATTCAACTCTTATTACCGATTGCATGAACTTCCTCAATCAAATACTGCATGTGATGATACTGCATGTGATGATGAAGCACTGCTTCTATGAGGCAAATCAATGTGCAGATGCCATGGCTAGAAGAGAACCAGAACTAGGTCATGATTTTGTTTTTTCTTTTTTTTTTCATAAAAACCCACGCGGACATTTGTATTTTGCTTTATTATGACAAATTAGGTTTATATTATGAGAGGCTCTGTCCTCCTGACTATGTTTTTTTGGCTTATTTTATAAAAGACCTCTGTTTACCCAAAAAGAAAAAAAAGAAAAAAAAAAGTTTGGCTTGCAAGTTGTAAACATTTCATTACACCTCTTTGCCGAGTTGGATACAGAATCTCCAAGATAAAATTGGAATTTCAAATAATTTTATTAGGAGTATGTATTGGTATAGTAGTGCATTTGCTAGAAAGTCACTAGTGTTTGATACAAAATACTAAAGAAATTGTGAACGTCTTATTTTATTTGGTTTTTTAAAGCAATTAATGGCTTAATGATGCTTCCTCCCTAAAAATTGACGTTTACTTTTACCTTTCCTTGTGACTATTTTATTCTAAATTCTAAAAAGTTACACTACTATTTATTTCTTCTCTCCAACTTTCTGATAGGTCTCTTCAACTCCATATCTCTAGCTATCCCCTACTGGTTACAGTTGAATGCCTTTGCCCATTGACTTTATTCTTTTTTTTTTTTTTTTGGTAAACGACTTTAGTCTTTTAAGCTTGGAACATGTCCTTACCGTAGTCTTTAAGCGTGCCCCATTATTCCTATTCCTTAGCCAATCCTTTTATTTACCTAACTTTGAACAGAACCGTCGGCACAACCCACTGGAAAAGAAAAAGAAACAAGACCGAGGTGCATGAACACGTTACGACCTAAGTCATCCAAGACTATAGGACCCTATATCTTGTCTGATACTTTGTATACCTGACTCATTTATGATCAACTCAAAACTCATTCAACTTGTTCGATTAACACTAATAATAATTGAGTCATTAAGGGGTTTTGAATCGGACCGACAATTTCCAAAATTAGCTCTTTGAACAATTGGCACTTTCTCATGTACAAAGTGCTTGGGGGTCTAGGGGAGAAAGGGTTCGAGTTGCAGGGTTAGCAGCATGTTGTAATTATTTCTCAAAAAAAAAAAAAAAAAAAAAAACAATTGACTAATCCTTTGAGAGCATGTGTAGTCCCCCTATCCCATAGGACCCATACATACCAAATTATTACATGAAGGAATAACTTGAGTGTGGCCTTATTAGAGATTTCAAACATGGAGCTTATGAATCTCATGAGGCCTTAGCCAACTCTTAGGATTCAAAATGTTGATTATTAGTTAAATCTCACGAGGCACCATCGTCATTTATGACTGATCCTATTTTATTTACTTATTGTTATTGTAAACTCTCTATCAACCCTATCTTTTTTTTCCCACTTTTTAAACATTTAAGATTTTTTTTTTTTTTTGTTTATTTTTACATTGTCAATTAGCATTTACATAGGAAAAAGTCTATGGATCAATGTTGTTAAAAGCACATTAACTCTTGAAGTCCCAAGATCTAAGCGCTTCGTTTGGTTGAAGCAAAGCTCATTTAATGAAGCACGTCTTAAGCATGCTTTTTTAGCCTTTTTATTGGAAGAAGCAAAAGGCATGCTTAGGTGTGCTTTTTTTTTTTTCCCCTAAAAAAATATATGAATCATTAAAATTAACTTATTCATCTTAAATGAAATGACATGGGTATTGATTTATTAAACAAACATTGTTCTTAATTACACAAACAATTTTTTGCTTACATAACGAAAGACATGAACAAGGATAAGTTACTATTTTTTGTAATTTTTAGTCTTTGCCTTTTGGATTTATTTTCATTAAATCATATACTTCTACTCATGGCTATCCTATTATGTATTTTTAAAAAGAGCAAGAGAATTATACAAAATATTATATTTAAACTTTCTAAATAAATTATTAAACCCCACAGTTTAATTATCAAATTATAAAGGAAACAACTAACCTTCCGGAGGGTTTAGTACAAAATTCACAACTTTTTATATCAACTATACAAAAGTTTTGGTTATTAAACCCACTGTTTTTTTTTTTAGAGATAATTACAACATGCTGCTAACCCCGCAGTTCGATGCAAATCCCTTTAAACTAAGGGACTTACACAAATGAAGTCGCCATTTAATTTATTTGAAAGTAAAAACTAAGAAATCTCATAATACCTTTATTGAGAAATCAAAATTAGTAAATGAATGTTTAAAAAGTACAAAACTCTAGGCCTTAATACAACCTACCAAGAGAAAAACTTTGGATGTTTTAAAAATTAACTAGAAGGAGGGGAATACATATCCCTCCTCTTTATTTGAATGTTCTAAAATTGAAATGGGAATACAATAAATAATAAGATATCTTATAAATTGACGATATATTATACCTTTTTTTTAAAAAAATTTAAAGGAATGTATATAAATTTACATCATAAACAAAATTGGTATTTAAAAATCATAATATAAGTGGAACCTATCCCCCTTCAAAATTGGAAAATTATGTAGTGGGACAATCTCATGAGATACCCCCTCCTTCAAGTTTCCCTAA
Organism: Notholithocarpus densiflorus; assembly: GCA_030021035.2. NCBI lineage: Eukaryota > Viridiplantae > Streptophyta > Magnoliopsida > Fagales > Fagaceae > Notholithocarpus > Notholithocarpus densiflorus. The sequence goes on from JARYZH020000075.1 coordinate 2,006,223, forward strand.
TTGGAAGGAATTAAAAATGAGGGGTTTGATGGGGGTATCTTATTCCTCCAAATCCCTTCACACCCCTTTCCCTCTCCCTCTTAAAAATTATCCAAATAAGATTAATTAAGCAACCCATATCCCTCCATTTTGATTAAAAGTATGTGTAATCCCCCTATCACACAGAACCCACACACACCAAATTATTACATGAAGGAATAACTTGAATGTGGACTGACTAGAGATTTCAAACACGGAGCTTATGAATCTTACGAGGCCGTAGCCAACTCTTACGATTTGCTTATTATATTTACTTATTTCTATTGTAAACTCTTTATCATCCCTATCTTTTTTCCCACTTTTTAAACATTTAAGATTTTTTTTTTTTGGTTCATTTTTACATTGTCAATTAGCATTTACATAAGAAAAAGTCTATGGATCAATGTAGTTAAAAGCACATTAAATCTTGAAGTCTCACAACTGGGTGGTTCATGATTCCAACTGAAGGCCTAAATGGACCTTAGTGGATTGGTGGCAAACCGTTAACGTACTCAAAGCCTATTATAGGCAATGACACAGATTGTAAGTTGGAGGGATAAACTCCGGAAGACTTTGGCCTGTTGACACTTCATTTTGCAACCCGTATTTAACCTCACGTGGAGGGTAAAAGGGTAGTTTTTCCTTGGAAATATGCATATTGATTCTGGTCATTAGATCCTTAATCTCATTTCATCAAAATAATCTTGATGTTGTAACGATCAAATCGACTGGTCATAAGCCCTAATTAGACCACCAGATTGAAAGTTATCATCAAATCAAGTTTTAATGGCTGAGATGCACTATCACAAATTGAGTCCGACTATATGTGATTATGAACAATTGATTTCAATTGGTTATAAGTATAATCAATTTGAAATCAATGATGTGTCATAATTTAATTGGTTAGGACTACATTTTATGGTAGGGTTGCACACACCTAATTAACTAGATAGTTAAATATTAATCAATCAATGAGTAATTTGTGCAATTATCTTTTAATTAGGGTAAAATTGGAACTAATTAGGTCTGAAATGGGAGTGATTGGAGCCATTTAATGTTATTTGGGAGCTAATTTGGGACCTATTAATGTTAATTATGCTGAAATCATTTTCTAACAAATGACCTCTGCTCACCATTTTGTCGATATCTCTCAGAATATTTTGAATTTGTGAATGAGGTTAATTTTCCAAGAAACTAGACATTCGGGGCTTCAATTTGAGCATAAGACCAAGACAATTCCAATCAGAATTGAGTCAGATATGATTTTTCGAAATTGGTTCTACAGGCTGTTACAACAGCTACGGGAAAACCGAATTTTGGCTTACTCCTCACTCCCACCAATCTCTAGATTTAATGCACCAGATTTCCCCAAAGGCTAAAATAAGGTCTAGGTTCATGATTCTTTGTCAAACCTCATTAAATGACATTCCATTCATATTTTCTCTACCATTACTATATAAACCCCTCCTCTCCTCCATTCCAAGACACACAAAAACCCCCTCTCTTCTCCTCTCTTGAGTTCTAGGAAGTTGAGTAGTCTTGTCATATCTTGGTCTTCTTGAGACTCAAAGTCTCACTTTTCCTCTCCTAACTCTTCTTTTCCTCCACACTTAGGACCTCCCTCAAGAGTCTCCTCCTCCACCATATGGATCTTGCATGAAGGTATAATCCCTTTCCCTAATTGTTTTTTGTGTTGCCATGATGAGAGTTTAAGATTAAAGCATGATAATAATCATTTAAATTCCCTTGAATATGTTTGAATGTTCTTAATTGTTCTTATATATTCTTCACATGTTCTTGGTTGTTCATCACATGTTCATACATAACATTAATTTTAATCTTAAATCCACATCAAAAATATGAAAAATATGTTTGTTTAATAATTTTTTCAAATCCTTGAATCTAGGATATCACCATTCACACACATTCACTAGAATTTATTTTTCAATCCAAATGAAATGCTTAATAAATTGAATTAGGATTTATCACATGCACACACTTTAAATTCAACATGCAAATTGATCGATAACATATTAGATGATGTGATATAAATGTTGGCCACCATAGTCTAGAAGACCGGTTTCACCGGGTAAGGTGGGTGCCTAACACCTTCCCACCTTGTAACATAGCCTCCGAACTTAGATCAAGGGTTGATAGACCAATGTTTATCCTTGTAATTTTCAATTTCTAGATTGTAACTAGGAAACAAAGTTATGTACTTTATCTTAGATTGTATCTAGGACTAAAACCATGTAATTTTCCTATGATCAATGTAAATTCAATTGAAAATTAATAAAATGAGGAATTTTTCAATTTTGGTTTTCTTATTTATCCCAATAATTAAATAAGTGGCGACTCCATTGTAAAACCCTTAATCTAAAGGGGAAAATATAACTAGTCGAATCTCCATTTTGAGAAGTAATAACATGACTCCACCCATTCACGTAGATTTGGCCCAACATTCATAAAAATGGGCCGGGGGCGCGGTCTCTCACATGGCCCAAATGAAGCGTACTCATCTTCCCACTCATCACCAACCATGGCAAAGGGACAAAAGAACCAAGTGAAAGTGTGTGCAAAACAATATTAGAAAGCCTTTGTTAAGATTAGGAGATGGAACACATTGGAGTCAAACTCTCTATCCCCAGTGGAGTCACCACTGTGGGCGCAAGGGGGAATACGTCTTGGCCGAGTGGACTGGAGCAGAGAAGAAAATGGAGTCGCCACCTAGATTAGGTATAGAAACTATAAATATAGTGCCCTTGTGGAGTGACTGATCTTTACCAGAGCACGTGTCTGGAATTTAGGTATAAGGATGAGAAGTTGTTAGGCACTCAACCCTACCCGACCCGTAAGTTGGCCTCCACTAATTGTGTTCCAAATTCTAATCCCATCAAAGGGTTCTCTAATATGTTATTCTAAACTCACACACACTAACATGCATTTAACATCCAAACATGGCATATGTCCCACACTCATCCATAGCATAAAACCCTACTAGTCATCTAGCAATATATATCTAAGGGCAGCAAGCACATTATAAAACAGAAACATCAACAAGGCATTAATCATCAAGCATATTCATCATGTTCATCAATCAAGAAATCTCATCATATTCATCAACCAAATCAAATGCATGTTCATGTAATTATGCATGCCTTACCTCACTTACCTCATAGCACCACAACACCTACGTATCAATGCATGTTCATGTGATTCAACCAAAATATAAACTCTAATTATTAATCAACAATTAAAACATGTGAAACATATTATTCTACTGACCCTAGACCTAAACATGTGAAAACTAGACTCAACAAGACCTAAACATATGATTAAAACAAATCAAAACAAACAAAATAGCAAGAATCCTAAATCTAGGTTTCTGGGCACGAGCAAGTGTGCGCATACATGAAGTATGCGTATGCATGCCTCGAGTATGCGTACGAATGCTTGAAGCATGTGCACGCATACACACCCAAAAGCACAGTTTTAAAGCAGCAACAAAACAATAATTAAACAACGCCTAGCATGCTTCTAATAAATTAATCCAATTCTTCATTCAATACATGGTGAGACACAGTAAAGCAAAACCAAATAAATCAAATCATGTTTCCAAGCATTCATAACATATAAATCAAATTAAGAACAAAAAATAACACAAGTTATAAAATCCTAAATTAAGGAAGAGTCATGAAGAGAGACTCACCCTGCTTATGGAACACAACTTGGTTGATATTTAACCGACTCCTTAGTGCCTACACAACAAGATCGAATGATAATCAAGGAAATCAAATATATCAATAGTCCATTAGTAATCACAACTCAAAAATAAAAAGATGTTCTTGAAAAGCTTTCAAAAGAATCTTTGAAAAACGTTTCTTAGAATGAGATAGATAGTTTTTGCCTTAAGACCACTAAAGAGAGGTTTTTTGAAGAACCAAAAATGTGCTAGCTACTGTGTGTGTAGAAAAATTAGAGTTAGAAAAGAGTTTTGGAAGCGTTTAGGTCAAAAATCCCCCTCTTTAGCTAAGGTTTGAGTTTGGAGGCATAAGATTGTATTTATATCTTTAAACTAGGGTTTTCAGACTCATTTAGAGGGTTTTGGACATTCTAAAAGGTCTAGGGGCAGGGCCCAAAGAGAGAGGCTTTGGGCTCTAAAAAATGAAGTTCTAGGCTTCTGGAAAAGGCCCTGCGTACACAGGTTCGTGCATGCATACGCATGCATGATTTATGCATACGCATGTGCCCACAAAAATCCTAATTTTGACTACTCAGATGGCCCAGCTTCAAATGGCCATAACTCACTCAATATTAATCCAAATTAGGCAAAATTTGTGTTGAAATTGAAGCCTAAGGTGTCTACTTTCCAATGAAACAAACCTTACTCAAAAAGTCTTTGTGGATCAAAAGTTATGATCAAAATAATAAGCGAATGTCATTTTTCAGCATCGTTTTTAAAGCAATTTGAGCACTTTTGAGTTGTGATTACTTCCAAACTATCAAATTAACTTCAATTACCTTTTGTAGACATGTCAAGCTCATCATTGAGACCGGAGACTAAAGTTTATTAATCGGGTACAGAATGAGGTGTCTACAATACTAAGTCAAAGTGACATATCCTAGATATACCTTTACAAAACTCAAAGTTAATAGTCTAGGAGTAATAATAGGGACACATAAAATGACATAATTTGCGCTACAACTCACCCACTTGGTGAGTTGTGATTGGTAAAGGTGTGTCACCATCACACATCTACCACTCACAACTTGCCACACAGGCTATGTGTCCCTAGCATTACTTATAGTCTAATGACCACCCGACTTACGGAAAATGCTAAAACCACAACTTTTGTTACAATTTGCTTACGTGGCGAGTTGTAAATGCAGGTGGAGTAAAAGTGGTGGGTCACAACTCCACCACTTACAACTTACCATATGGCAAAATTGTGACAAAAGTTGTAGTCCTATCATTACTCAGTCGAGAAAGTACTTTTGGCTCTCCCCATAGGGGACAGTTCGGGTTCAACATCCTCCTGAGCGATAGGTCCCACCTTCTATACATGAAACCTTAGGATTTCCATCCAAAAACCAACTTGAATCATCTCATGAACACTAAACCTAACCCTAATTGGGTTCTTAACAAAACAACTCCAAAAAGTAGTAAATTTTATTTGGTGGCTTAAAATTATATTACATGACAATACATGAGATAAAATAATTGACATGAGGAAGGATAATGAAATTTATAATAGCATGCTGAACGCTAACTTATTTAGAAAAGAGAAAATTAATTTAGTTTGGACTTTATTCTAAATTCGGGGTGGGATTATGTTTTGAAAGAAAGTCGATCATTAAGTCGCCAAAAAAAAAAAAAATTTGGTGGGCTTAGTTAAAACTGAACAAGTTCTTCGTTCACTAACAAGTGACCCAATTAGGCTGAACCCAATAAGAATGGGCTTTAAAAATTCCGATCCATTTTTTGAGTAAAAAACAGAATAATAATAATAATAATAATAATAATCTTCTTTGGTGCTTAATTATAAAGTGATGATGTACATGTCTCTACGTTTATGATCGTTGACCTCATAGTCTCTCAAATCTCAATCCACTCGGGCTCTAGCTCTACCCAATTTCCCACCTCACAGAATTCACGCTTAATTTGCAGAAAGGTTTTCGGTGTTTTCTTTTTGGATTTGATTGTTTGAGGTTGAGGTTGAGGTTGAGGTTGAAGGTGGAGTTGATGAAGTTGGCTGTTTTGTGAATCCAAGAGATAGTCATGGTAGAGCAGCTGAGTGCCTGAGGCGTTTGTGATTTTGTCTGGGTGAGGAGAGGTTCTCAGATTTGAGTAGTTTTGGTATGTTTTCTCTCTCTTGACTGTTGAACTTCGGAAATTATTTTGAACATATATATTATATATGGTGTGTGCTCACTACAATCACTACCTTATGGAGCAATTTTATTCTAAAATTAAATCTACTATTGCATGCTCTCTTTTTATATCTGGATTCAAATCAAATCTCCCTCCTTGTAACTATCAAACTATCATCATTCATAGATTATAACAGTTTTATAGATATTTATAAATACATATTTATTGAAATGAACCTTTTTTTTGATAGGTAGATTAATAAAAAGAAGGAAGATGAAGCACCATAAAATAAGCATGTCATTATCACTTGAGCCCACAAATGAGAACGTTATCCCTAAGCAAGACCCATATTTTTTCTAAACGGACAGGCTGGGTTTTAACTTTTAACGCGGCATCCGCGTGGACTCGTTTGTCGACTAGTCTTCAAGTCAAAGCCAATTAGCCACACAGCCAAATTTTCCAGGAAAGAAGTTTAGAAGGCACTAACTCGGTAGGTCTCTCCTGCGTAACATTTAACATAAACATATTCCATAGCCAGCGCCAAGGCCTATCTCTCCCACTTTCCAAAATGAAGCCCTTCAAAAACCTGTCCATTTCCTTCTTCTACTTCTTTGTCAGTACTCTTTTTTTCATTTCCTTATTAGCCTATGCAGCCAGATTTGATATAAAAAACAATTGCAACATCACAATTTGGGCTGCAGCTACGCCTGGTGGTGGCAGGCAGATTAACCCAGGTGGAACCTGGAGCCTCGAAGTTATGCCACCAAGGACTGGTGGTCGCATTTGGGCCCGAACTAAGTGCAGTTTCAATGGATCCGGGGTTGGTAAATGTCTAACTGGTGACTGTGGTGGGCTTTTTCAATGCCAAGTCGGTGGATCTGGTGCAGCCCCCCCCACACACCCTTGCCGAATTTTCATTAGACCAATTTGGAAACTTGGATTTCTATGACATCTCTCTTGTTGATGGGTTTAATGTTCCTATGGTTTTTAACCCTACGTCTCCGAAGTGCTCAGGCATAGACTGTACAGGTGATCTCAACGGGAATTGCCCAACTGAGTTGAAAGCTCCGGGCGGGTGTTACCACCCTTGTACTGTATTCAAGACCAAGGAATATTGTTGCGGTGCTGGTGCAGTCTGTAAAGCTACAAATTATTCCATGTTTCTCAAGGGTGGGTGCCCGGGTGCTTACAGTTTTTCTCAGGATGATAATCTAAGCACGTATACGTGCCCTAGTGGGAGTAACTATAACGTAGTGTTCTGCCCTCTTGGTTCCCTCTAGTTTGAGGCATACGACTAGTAGATAGCTTGTATACAAAGAAGTGGTGTAATCAAATCTCTGAAGCTTTGTGAGCATATGCCTAATTAATTAGTGTGGCGCAAATGCTCTAATATGTATTCACTTTGACATTGTATCAATATATATCTATGAAAGCTTGTGCCCCATAAAAACAAGATTTCTACTCTCTCAAAAAAAAAAACAAGATTTCTATGAAAGATGGAAGATATTAACGTTCATTAAAAAAAAATTCAAATTTTATGATAAAATTACATTTTAAACCTTCTAATTTAAGAGTTATAACGAATTAAACCTTATAATTTCAAAAAGTAACTAATTAAATCTTAAAGTAAAGTAATTAATTAAATTTTAAAGTTTTGAAAAGTAATAAATTAAACACTACAATAAAAAATAAAAAATAAAAAATTGATGGGCATAACGGACTCATTACCCAATAACTCATGGTACTTGCTAAATAAATTGGCCTTGAACATTTCCCCAAAGCCCACTTTGTGTAAATATGGACTGTAATTGAGGGAAGCCATTTCATGGAAAGAGATAGAGAGAAAATATGGGTTGTGAGTCTGAATCTTGAAATATGGCAAAAAAACCACACACAAACAAGTGGTTCCCACCGGCAGCAACTGAGTTCAAAGCGAATTTTGATGGAGCATGGTTTAATGAAAGCGAGGAAGCAGGTATTGGAGTTGTGGTAAGGAATTCCGCAGGTCAGGTGCTTGCTGCTCTAGCTGAAAAAATAAAAAAGCCTCATAATGTGAACTGTTTAGAGATGATGGCAGTGAGAAGAGCGGTGATTTTTGCACAAGAAATTGGGCTTCAGCAATGTCAATTTGAGGGTGATTCAGAGACTATCATCAAAGCTCTCAAAGCAGGGGATATGTTCTCTTCATCCATTGGTCATTTAGTTAGAGACACTTTAGTTATCGTTAACTCATTTTCGAGTTTTTCTTTCTCTAATATTGTAAGGCAAGGCAATGCCGTGGCACATGCTTTAGCTCAGAGAGCTCGTTTTTCTTTTCCTTTACTTGTTTGGATGAAGGATGTTCTATCGGATATTGAACATATTGTTTTGGCAGATTACCAAAGTTCTTAATAAAGTATCTTTGTAGGCTTGGTCCTGATTCTCAAAAAAAAAAAAAAAAAAAAAAAAAAAAAAAAAAAACAAGGACCAAATTCTTCTCCAACAACTCGTTTGGGCCGAAGCATCAGATGGGCTAGGAGTGGAAAAATCCTGCATAGACGTCAACATTTTGTATGCACCCTTAGTCGAGTATCTCCCTGACTTGGTGCCAGCCCAAATGAGAAGATCAGGGGCTCGGGTTGAGCTTAGTGGGATTCCCAGAATTTGTTGGGCTTCATGGGGAAAGAATTCTTGTGTTACTCGTTCTTTAATCCACCTTGGGCCATCCTCATCAATAAGAGCACATACCTTTGCATTCATAGGGAGGTTTTTTTGGGGAGAGATGATATGTTTTGTTGACATATCAGGCAGCCACTTATCACCCCTAATCTACACTTAAGTACCATCCCCAATCCACCAATATGCTCCTTGCTTGACCACCTCCCTAGCCTTGAGAATGCTTTGCCAAGCGTATGACCCATTGGATTTTACCCCACTCTCAAGAACCGAGCACGTAGGGAAGAACCTTGCTTTGAAGACTTTGTAGAACATGGAATCGGTATTATGAATTAATCTCCAAATCTGTTTACCTAGGAGAGCTAGATTAAAATTTTCCAATTCCCTAAATCCCAAACCACCATGTAATTTTGGTAAGCAAAGTTTTTTCCAAGCTATCCAATGGATTTTTCTTGCCTCACCCGAATACCCCCACCAAAATTTTCTAGTCAATGCTTCAATGTCCTTGCACAAATTTTTGGGGAGTTTGAAACACCCCATAGTGAAGGTCGGCATTGCTTGGATGACTGCTTTGATTAAGATCTCCCGGCCTACTTGTGATAGGAGTTTTTCTTTCCAAACTTGGATTTTGTGCCACACTCTCTCTCTAATATAGCTGAAGGTTTCCTTCTTTGCTCTCCCTACAAAGGATGGCATACCCAAATATTTTTCATATTGAGTCACCACCTCTACCCCCACCAAGTCCTTCACCCTATTCTTGATGACTTCTTGTGTATTTGTGCTGAAGAATAATTGTGTTTTGCCACGGTTGATTTTTAGACTTGACGCTTCTTCATACATTGTGAGGATATTCATCACCGTTTGGCAATCTGTATCATTGGCTCTACAGAAGAGCAAGCTATCATGCGCAAAGAATAAGTGGGTGATTTTTGGCCCTTCTTTGCAAAGAGACACTCCATGTAATTCTCCATTGTCAGCTGCCTGTTGTATTAAAGAATGTAGACCTTCTGCACATAAAAGAAATAAGTAAGGTGATAGAGGGTCTCCTTGACGGAGACCCCTACTTGGGTGAAAAAATCTATGAGGTTCTCCATTAATCATGATAGAGAAAGAGACCGAACGAAAGCAGCAACCCACTAGATTCCTCCATTTACCATCAAAACCCAATCTCTCCATTATTTTATCCAAGAAATCCCATTCAACCCTATCATATGCTTTACTCATGTCAAGTTTTAGAGCCATGAACCCCGTTTTGCCTTTTCTTTTATTTTTTAGGTGGTGGAGTGTTTCAAAGGCAACAACAATGTTATCAGTAATGAGACGATCTGACATGAAAGCACTTTGAGTCTCGGAGACAAGTTTAGGGAGGATTTTTTTTGAGTCGGTTGGCTATGGTTTTTGAGATTATTTTGTATATGACATTGCATAGGCTTATGGGACGGTAATCTTTTAGGTTTGTTGGTGATTTTGTTTTGGGGATGAGGGTAATGAAAGTATGGTTTAGGTTTGGAGGCATTATTCCCGAATTTAAGACAGATAAGGTTGCTTTTGTAACATCAGACCCAACAGTATTCCAATAAGATTTGTAAAAGATTGGGGGCATACCATCGGGGCCAGGAGTTGTCATAGGTTTCATTTGCTTGAGTGCTTGCTCCACCTCCATGGCTGTGAAAGGCCGGGTTAGATCGGCATTCATCTGTGATGTCACTTTGGGTTCAATCCCTTGAAGGATTGGATCAAACCCGGCTGGGTTGACTGATTGGAAGATAGATTGGAAATATTGCACAAAGGCCTCCCCGATCTTCTGTTCATCCTTAACAACTTCCCCACTGTCAAGGGTCAGTTTGGAGATGAAATTTCTTCGATTTCTCTGGTTTGCACGACTGTGGAAATAGGCTGTGTTTAGATCCCCCGCTTTCAGCTAATTCACCCTTGATCTTTGCTGCCATAGACATTCTTCCTTGACCATCAAATCATGCACCTCAGCCCTCAAACTTCTCACCTAAAAATGGTTGGATCCGTTCATGGAGTTTGCTTCTGCCTGCTTTAGCAATTTTTTCTTTTGTTGCAGCATGCGACGGATGTTGCCGAATGAATGTTTACTCCAAGACTGAAGGGATAATCGGCATGCCTCTAAATTTTTTGCCACTCTGCCAATCGGATTTTCAATTGCATGGTCCTCCCATGAGTTTTTTATCACCGTTTCACACCCTTCATCCCTCATCCAGACCGCTTCAAACCTAAAAGGTTTCCTTTTCCTGTAAAACTGGGCATTTTCATCGTCAGTACAAATCCATAATGGGCTATGATCCGAGAGCGAACCAGAGATGTAATGAACTTTGGTTGATGGGAACATTTGAATCCATGGGTTGGTTGCTACTCCTCTGTCCAATCTAATCCAAGTCACTGTACCATCAAACTGGTTGTTGCACCATGTGAACGGAGAGCCAACAAAACCCAAGTCCTGGAATCCACAGAAGTCAAGAGCTTCTCTAAAGTCAATCATTTGTCTCTCCCGACACATTGCACCACCCAGTTTCTCTTATGCTCTGACAATCTCATTGAAGTCCCCCGCACAAAACCAAGGGAGATCCATTTTGAGGCTTAAATGTTTTAGTAGTGCCCAGGAGTGTTCCCGGTTGGCCGTTACAGGGTTTTCGTAGAATCCCGTAAACTGCCAGGCGTCATCCACTCCTGGGTTCACCACTGCATCAATGTAAGTTGGGGTTGCATCCATCACGTGTAGATTGATGTCTCTGCTCAAAAACAGTACGAGGCCACCACCTGTATTGAGTCTAGAGACTATGTGGACATTGTCTAGCTGCAGTTTTACCTTTAAATTCTTCACGTAGTTGTCTTTTGATTTTGTTTCCATGAGAAAAACAATTGTGGGAGCGTATTTTTTCACCATCTTGGTGAGTTCCTGAACTGCACATGGTCATCCCAAACCACGGCAGTTCCAGCTTATGGTGTTCATTGGTGTCGGCGGGGCTGCTTGGCAGCCACCACTGTTGGGTAAGCTTCTGGGGATTCCTTATAGGGCATTGAGATTTTTTTTGTGGGATGGCTACCTTCTTCAGACTCATCACTTCTTTTGTGTTTTCTCTCAATCATGAGCACGTCACTTGGGCTGCTTTGTTTGTCACGTGGAATTCTGGCCCACGTTGTTTTGGTTGGCAAAGGATTGGGTTGGCTTTGTGTGTTATTGGTGGGCTGATGAGTGGTGCACGGCCCAATGTGGTAGGGGTGTGTTGGGGTTGGCTTTGTGTGGTGATGGTGGGCTGATGAGTGGTGCACGGCCCAATAGTGGTAGGAGTGTGTTGGGTTAGAACTTTGGGCTTTAAGTCCAGATTGGTCTCGGATTCAGTGTGTGTGGGGTTTAAGACTTTCTCTCTGTCATCAATGTTGGCATTTATGCTGGATTTTTTAACGGTTGCTTCCTCAGTGCCAGAAATGCAGCCGTTAGGGGCATTGAATGTGTGATTCTCTTGCCAATCAGCACTGGATTGATGAGCAATTATGACCTCATTTATTGTCATGGTAGTGACAGTTGTTGGGATTGTCGCCGGGGTTGGTGGAAGATCACGTGGCTGGGATGTTGGTGGTTGGGTGTTTGGGACGGTGGGTGTTTGTGGTGGAGGTTTTTGTTATTTGGGTGTCTCGGTCTGGTTCCAGGTACAGTAATGGAGGTTTTTCTGGTAGTGAGGTCTATCTCTGCTCTCATCCAATCCCCAAAATTCTGGTCTGACTTTTTCAGTGAACCTTTGCTTCTCAGCCAGCGTTCACAATTTCTATCATCATGGGAGACCAATCCGCACCAGTAACAGAAGTTTGGGAGGCGCTCGTATTTCAAAATTGTGCACCCAATGACAGACCCCTCGAACCATACCTTGCGTACCCTGTTCAAAGGTTTAGTAATATCAATTCGAACTCGAACTCGTAAATAGTTTCCCTTACCTCCTTCGCTTTCTGAATCGATCATGAGTAATGGTGTGCCCAATGAGCTTCCAATGGCATCCCGAGTTTCTTGGTTTAAACATTGGACTGGTAGTTCATGGATTTGGATCTAGAATGATGTAAACTGGAAGGCGAGTGATGATATGGGCACATTTGCAGTCACTTTCTCAAAGACCACAAGGTGTTTGTCGTATGTCCAAGACTCATGTTCAAGTACCCTGTCTAAATCACATTCATCTTCAAAGTTAAAAAACAGGATGTTGTTGCCTATATCTTTAATTTGAACATCCTTTTTCGATCTCCAAAGTGGCCTGAATGTACGAGCCACTGATTCCACATTGACGACTCGTTTTGTCAAGAATTTTGCAGCAAGAGTAAAGGAGTCAGGCTCCGCTTTGGGCATGCTATTCCAGTTTCTTCTTAGTCTAATAGAGAGAGTTTTTTCCATAATCCTTTAAGGGATTCCATGTTGGTAAGTTGTACAGGTAGTGAGGTGTGTAATGATTGTGTTTTGGATGGTGATTTGGGACGCCCTACTAGTGACAGGACACTAGAGGGAAACGGGATACCTGTACGGGGACAAGGACAGAAAAGCTCCACTGGGGTTAAAGGAATAGATTCGTCCTAGAACCTTAGAGAGCGACTATCAATACCTACCCCTAATGGCCATAATGAGCAAGACTTAGGTACAATACTTATGTGCTGTTTCTTCGGTTCCCCTTTTAAGATTCTGCCATGTGGCTTTTTTCTCATGGATGGAAGTGTATTTTTTAAGTTAATTAGCCACATGGCAGAATCTTAAAAGAGGGACCTAAGAAACAATACCTAAGGTACTGTACATAAATTTTGTCCTCATATAATTCCTGCTTCAATTGAGTAGTGAATATAACATTTTGGGATATCATTTGTATGGTGTCCTGCACCATTTAATACCTTGATTTAGTCTACTAATTACTTATAGATTAAGTTAATTAAGAGTTAAGTCCTGAAGAAAATTAAGTGCATTTAAAAAAAAAAAAAAAAGTTACCACCATGTATCTTTGGCATGATGGTCACTTTACAAGTATAGGTGCTTGTGGAGTGTGTGGGGCAAGAGTTAAGGTTCAAGTCCCGTCACTAACCATATGTGTTCATAAAATCTATGAATAATATTGATTTCACATAAATTAAAAAAAAAAAAAAAAGGATAAAAGAAGAATTTCCTCTTCTTGATGAAATGAGAATACTATATTGCACAAGTAAATTTGTCATACTCATACCTTACCTTTTTCTAAAAACCAATATTCAACAAGTACTGCAACGTGCACATGATTGATTTATTCATGCATCACCTTAGCCATTAATTGTAACAATGTCAAGACTTCGTTTTTGCACTTTACGAGTTCGACTAATTTCTTTGATTCGAAAGTGTTTTTGAATGTGTTCCAAAGTAATATCCACTGTGTCACGTGTGATAATTTCTTCCTATAGTTCAGGGACGGACCCAAGATTTCAAGTTAGGGGGGCAAAGTATAAGTAAAAAAAAACTTCAAATAAGCATCCATATAGTTAGTGGCGAAACCAAAAATACTTTATAGGAGGCCAAGCCAAAGATAATAAAAGTTTTTAACTTAAAAAAATCATGACAAAAAAAAAAAAACTTTATTTTACAAAATTAATAAACAAGTCTATAAGAATGAGTGAATGGCTTAATTTAATTGCTCAAGCAAATACTATTATTATAGAAACACTATTATAAATTAAAATATAGGGAAATTCTTCTTTTACATTGTGCTGTTATAATATAAATTTATATTGTATACAAAAAAAGTGGCAAATATTATATATATTTGCAAAACATATACAATATTTACCATTTCTTTACAAATATGTACAATATATATTACTTTTTGTATGTCTATCATGTAAGTTTACATTGAAATTGCAATGTAGACATAAAAATTACATTGAATATAAAGCAATCTAATGATCACTCACAAGTTAACAATATAGCTACTAGTCCTCTACAGTACTCTACACAATGATCTTATTTTGTTTGATTGAACTACACGTATCAACATATCAATCTATATTCATCAATGAAAAATATCAATCAATAAAATAATAATATAATTAACAATCCTATTTTATATTACTATTTTATGAGTTACTATAGTTTTCCATCACTTAACTAAAACAAAGAGCAGCTGAGTCTTAAACTCAAAGTGAACATGTTTGAATATACAAACAGAGAGAGGGGTTCAAAGAGAGATAAATACAGTAGTGGAGACGTAGAGGGCCTGAAGGCTAGATTTGCGCCGATTGTCCCTAGTTGGCTGGTCAGATCTTCAACTTGATGGAGCTCTTTGCAGCAAGCGGCGATGGGGGAAGGATATGGGGTTGTTTGTTTGATTTATATATATATATATATATATATTTATATAAAGATGATTTTTTTTTCCTATTTTTATTAGGAGAGTCTTGATTTACTTAGATAGATTTGAATGATGAGGTACTTGAGACCATAATTTTTTCGGACTCTATGCGGAAACTAGCCTTAGTTCATGCTGCATGCCATTATTTGTGCTACATTATCCATTGAAGGTAACGACTAAAAAGTCGTGTTCCCCACATTCCTACACAATCAATCATAGAAAGACAACACGTTCATGATGAAATAATGTCTCAACTTAGGACTAGTGAAAAAAGCTATGATGTAATACGCATGGGTCCACAAGCTTTTCATGGTTTGTGTGACATTTTGCGAAGAGACGGTGATCTTCAAGCCACACAACGTGCCACGGTTGAAGAGCAAGTTGCCAAGTTTCTTCACATTCTATCACATAATGTGAAGAACCGTACAATTTCCTTCTTTTTTTGTTGTTCCAGTGAGACCATTAGTTGCCATTTTCATAATGTGTTATGATCAATAATTATGTTAGAGGATCAGTTTCTTCGACAACTTGATGGAACCCAAGTTCCACTTGAAATACTACAGAGTAGTAGGTTCAACCCATATTTTAAGGTAAATATATCATGTTTATATTTTATATTTGATAGTAGTCTAGTATAAATATATTTTAAGATAAATGTCTTTGAGAGATATTGTTAATTTCAGGATTGTATTGGGGCACTTGATGGAACACATGTTCGTGTCAAAGTGTCGAATGAGGATGCACCAAGATATCGGGGTAGGAAGGGTTACCAAACACAAAATGTGTTGGCGGCATGCTTATTTGATTTGAAATTCACGTATGTATTACTAGGTTGGGAAGGAACTGCTTCAGATTCAAGAATAATAAAGAGCGCTTTAACTAGAAACGATAATTTGAAAATCCCACAAGGTAAATTTAATTCAAATATGTATTAGGATGTATTCTTTATAATTAAAAAAATTATAGTATATAATTAACCATTGTTAGTGTTTATTAGGTAAATATTATCTTGTTGATGCGGGATACATGAATAGAAGTCGTCTGATTGCACCTTATAGCGGAATGTGATATCATTTAAAAGAGTACTCTGCTCGTCCTCTTGAAAATGCTAAAGAATTGTTTAATTTGCGACATGCGCCATTGCGCAATGCTATTGAAAGGGCATTTGGTGTACTGAAAAAGAGATTTCCTATCATAGCAAGTACAATAGAGCCTAGTTATTGTGTTGACACACAAAATGAAATCATTTTATTATGTTGCATACTTCATAATTATTTAATGGGTGTCGATCCTGATGAAAGTCTTATTGCTGAAGTTGATGAAGAGGTTTTACATTCTCATTGTGAACGTGTGGTCCCTACTCCTAGAGAAGATGATAAGCATGCTAGACAATGAGATATTATAAGAGATTCTATAGCATTAGCCATGTGGCAAAACTATGTCCAAATGTGATAGCTTTTGGGTTTATTGTTGTCATGTTGTTTAAGACTATGTTATGTTTCAATTACTTAGACCTAAATGTTATGCAAATTTCTCTTTTCATTTTGATATTGCTCTCTATCTTTTGATAATTAATATTAATATCTAAACAATATTTTATATGTGTTTTTTGTCTTATTAATTATAGCATGGGTAAGATATAAAAGAAGAATGGTGGAGATCCAAGCAAAGAAGTACAATGGAGTAGTGTTATGGATGATGCTTTAATGGATTTTTTTTTACATCAAGTGATCATCGGTGGTAAAGTTAATGGAACTTTTACCTTTAAGGCATATGATGACATAGTGAAAGAGTTGGTTGAAAAATTGAAAAAGAAAAGAAAAGAAGAAGAAAGTAGGGCTGTAAGCCCAATAGCAATATGTGAAGCGAGAGAAAAGCCCACACCATGAAGTTAAGTTTGTGGTTTGTGAAGCCCATATTGTGAGGAAAATTTTGAGTTGCGATTTGTGAGGTGATTGGGCTTCATAAGAGACGTCCATAATAATTTGTGGTAAAAAATCTCAACCGGTGGTAATGCATCCAAGGAGTGCGGTTTTTTTTTTAATAGTTACAAATAGGGTAGGGTGATTTGAATTTTAGATGTCTTAATTGAAAATAACAAAAAATGCCAACTAATTGAGTTACAAGCCTCTCGGCCATAGAAGAAGGGGCTTGGGCATTGGAGTAATTGGACTCATCAACCAACTCATATTTTTTACGATACTGTAGTTATTTTTTTGGGTAAATTTCAATTTAAACCCTATAATTTAGGGATAGTCTAAATTAAACCCTATAGTTTCAAAAGTGCTAAATTAAATCCTAAACTTTAGAAATGAAACAAATTAAACCTTGGAAGCTAGGCTATATAAAGCCATCTCCCACCAAGAATAAAGGTACACACTCACAATCATACTAGATTCTTGAAGTATTTTAAAGTTTTGTCAGTTATCTAATTGAAGCATCAGAGGGTCCTTGCTAAGCACTACCTGGTGTTGTTTCTTCCTAGTTACATTCTTTTGCAAAAGGTTATTACTCTTCCATTTGACTTAGATGAGAAATTCGATTGACGACCATTTTTGGTTTCATTAGTTTGACTCTTCCATTCAGCTTCTATGAGAAATTCAACTAATGATCATTTTTGGTTTCATCAGTTTGGCATCATATGTGGGGATCGATGTAATCTGACTTATAAGCCGTCGTGACTCCATTTGAATTCCTCACCACTAATGGACCCGAATACGTCAACCTAGCTTGATCCAATTTAGATGTCTCAACAAATTCAAACTCTCACAACTAGTGTAAAAGAGTTGGTCAGATGGAATCAGGAGCTGAGACAGTGAATGTGCCCAGAAAACAGTAACACGCCACTTAGACGACGTAATCGGAGCAACAATGAAGAAGAAGTTCATAATCTGAAAAATAGTCACAGGGGAGGAACTTTTGAGCATACGTAGCAATCCAATCAGAACGATGATGAGTTGTTAAAGAACATAAGAAAAGAAATGGATGAAATGAAGAGTGCTATGAAGGGAAGGACATCGAAAAACTTAGATAGGATGACAAAAAGGACTAATTCACCTTTCACCACTGGTGTTTTGGAATGTCCATTACCTCCAAAGTTCTAACTTCCTCAGTTGGAGACATATGATGGTTTGAAGGATCCTCCTGATTATATAGAATCCTTCAAGACGTTGTTGAATCACCAACAAACTCCCAATGAGGTAATGTGTGCAGATCTTTCCCAACCACACTTAAAGTAGTAGCTCAAGTTTGGTTTAGCAAGTTGGCACCCTCGTCAATTGCAAGCTTTGAACAACTGAGCGATTCATTTGTATGACACTTCATTGGAGGACAAATACACAAAATACCAATTGCTTATTTACTGATGATAAAATAGTAGGAGGGGGAAATCTTGAGGGCTTTTGGGAAACGCTTCAACAGAGAAATCTTAGAAGTGGATGAGGCAGATGATCAAGTCTCGCTAATTGATTTCCAAGCAGGGCTACCATCGGAAGACTTTATTTTTGCAATGGCAAAGAGTCCACCAATCACGATGACAAATCTTATGTTCAAAACACAAAAGTACATGAATGGAGAAGACATATTGACGGCCAAATGCATAGTTAGTAAACGAAAGGAAGAAGAAGAAGTGGACGAGGAATTCAACTGACGACCATTTTTGGTTTCATCAATTTAGAGGCATTGGATGGAAGCAAATTGCTCTGTCTATGGAATGTTGAACATCTCAAGAGGTATTATCAGTAAAAATGTTATTAGCATTACTTTATTTCCTTGTAATTCCCTGATAGCTAAAAAAAATAAAATAAAATAAAAGGACAAAATTCCTTTGAGCAAATAAAACTTCTTCAAGTGAAAGCATTATCTTTTCTTAGTTTATGCTTCCAAAAATTATTTTTGATAATGTAAAAGAGTAAAATCATTAGGACAATAAATTCTTAATACAAGAGTAAAATCATCACAACAATAAGTTCTAAACACGAGTAAAATCATCACAACAGTAAATTCTAAACACAAGAATAAAATCGTCATAACGGTACATTTTTAATTCAAGAACAAAATTGTTACGAAGGTAAAGAGTAAAATAGTGCTAACATGGCACTATCTCATTGGAGGGCGTAAATACTTGGGTTTACGCAAAGTCCTAACTGAATTTAAACTCAAATACAATCTACCATGAGAATACGGGCCCGTTTGGTTTAGAGGTGTCTCAGTTTTCATAACTCAAACTCATAACTCATAACTCAGTCTCAAAACTCATAACTCACTACTTAAATCTCACCTTCACTCAAAAATTGCAAAACACCTGTTTGGACTCATAACTCAGTTACATATCCCTACAACTTTTTTCCAAAACCGTAGACCCCACCCACTGACACTACCCATTGTTACTACTGTAGCTACCCGCGTCTCACTAACAAAAAAATCTTCCCCTTTACTTCTCCTACACATCCTCTCACCTTCCCACCTTTCATTTCTCTGACTCTCCCTCTTTTTCTATCAATTTTTTTTTGTCTATCTCTCTTTCCCTGGCTCTCCCCTCTTCACTCTATATTTGATTTTTTTTTTCCACTCCTCTGTTTCTTTCTCAGCTTTCTCTGTCTCTCCCCTCTTCAATCTGTATTTGATTTTTTTTTCTCTCTTCTCTGTTTCTTTCTAAGCTGTTTTTGGTAGGTTTGAATCGGTAATGGTGGGTTGTTTCAGTGGTTGCTAGGTTCGGATTGGTGATGGTGGGTTACGGTGGTGGTCATTTGGGTGTTGGCTGGGTTTCACGATGGAGATAGATCGGGTTTGAGATTGGGTTTTTGGGGCTGGGTCACGGCATGGCTTGAAGCGGTTGGGGCTGGCTTGAATCGTTTTGGTGTTTTGGTGGTGTGGATCGGCCTGGGTTTGATTGGGTTTTTGGGTTTCAGTGGGTGTTTTGGTGGTGATTTGTTGCGGTGGGTTGCTGTGGCGGCGCTGGGTTTGTGTTTTGGTGGTGTTGTGGCAACTCTGGGTGGGGTTGTGGTGGTGTTTGCAATGGTAATACCCAATAGCTCTGAACGAACTTGACCACACAGAAGAAATGGGTCCCATAAAGTCTGAAAATTTACCTTAGTGCCATTGAGTTTTGGGATTCAGAAACTGAAAACACCAAATTGGTGTTTTCAGTTTTCATCTCTCAAACTCAAAATTTTTGAGTTTGAGAGATGAAAGCAAGATCAGAAAATCAAGCCAAACAAGGATCACTACGTGGGTCCCACATTTTTTCATCACTGAGTTATCAGTTTCCAGTGATATCACCCAAAACAGGCCTAAACCAAACAGGCCCTACATATCCCTCCTCTTTATTTGAATGTTCTAAAATTGAAATGGGATGAAATAAATAATAAGACATCTTATAAATTGACGATGGATTATACCTTTTTTTTAAAAAAATTTATAGGAATGTATATAAATTGACATCATAAACAAAATTGTTATTTAAAAATCATAATATAACTATATAAGTGGAACCTTTTCCCCTCCAAAATTGTAAAATTATGTAGTGAGACGATCTCATGAAATACCCCCCTCCTTCAAGTTTCCCCAATTGGAAGGAATTAAAAATGAGGGGTTTTGGTGGGGGTATCTTATTTCTCCAAATCCCTTCACACCCCTTTTCCTCTCCCTCCTAAAAATTATCCAGATAAGATTAATTAAGCAACCCATATCCCCTTCCCTTTACCCCCCCTCTCATCCCCTCTCCATCCAAACACACTGGAAGAGTAAAAATCAAAATGGAGGGAGTACCTTAAATTTATGAGTGGCAAGTGGCAACCATGAACTGTAATCTCTTCTGTGTAGCATTTCATTCAGTTGCCTTCAAAGAGCCAGCTAAATTAGATTAAATAATTACAAAAAGAAAGTACCATTCTATTTCAACTACAACCAGCTGCGAGTGAGAAAATTAAAATTATTTTAAAAATCCTATCTGCTACCATAGTAAATATCAAGTTCCAAACTTCCTGTTCCTCAAAACTCTATCAACTTGATCAAAAGGTATTTGAGAAATTCCAGAAAGATGCAAGTATTTTATTCCATTTTCGCCAGTGGATAAAACTACTTGCAAATGCTTAACCTCTTCCTTCTTCAATTTTAAAAGCTTAAGAGTCTCTTTAATACAAGGGAAAAACGCTTGGGGCCGAGCACAAAAAGGCTGAAAAATACAAAACAATGCTTGCATATCAGTTTCAAACTGACCGACCCCCCTGTCAGAAAAGTGAATCTCACTTGAGAGAATGCTGCAAGAAATGAAATGGTCAAGTCCTTCAGCAACACTTCTCCATAAATCCAAGAAGTCTTTTGGATTGAGGCTCGTATTCAAAACTTGAAGCTGACTTCTTAGAACATCTAATGCTTCAACAATATCAGTGCATACAACTAGATCCATGGTTGCTGATAATCTAACTGGAGACAAAACTTCTTGCTCTTCCTCAAAATGTTCCTTATTTTGGACATATTCCCATGAAAGATTTTCAAATGCACGAAGAATAACAGCAATTATCTCCATAAGCCAATTGGTCTCGAGTTCAGACAAATTTTTTATTTCTTCTCCAAAAAAGCAACCCCAGTCAATACCTTCATCTTTGTTATGGAGGTTAGAATCATTTTCAGCAATTCTCATCTCAAGAAAGTCCACATCATCACTCCATTCTTGCAGTTTAGAATCAACATACCTGGCAGCATTAATCAGTCCACATAATCTGATCAATGCACCATCATCATAATTGTCAGGAGAGAATTCGGTTCCCTTGAAGCGGAAAAGCAGTACTTCAAAAAAGTACCAGAGGAATTTGACTGCAGTTGATCTGATAAATCGTAGACGTAGTAATGTGGCTGGCATAGTTCGGCATCGTTCAATCAATTCCCAGGAAATTTTAAGGGTGGATTCTGCAATGAACGGAGCTTTATGGTCTTCTCTAGTAGAAAGAAGATATTGCTCAGTGTATGTTGCCAATCCATGTTTGTTATCAACTATCCAAGCTCTCTCATCTTTCACTTCTGCCTTTAGTTTCTTACAAGCATCCTTGAGCTCCATCTTTGCCCAAATCTTGAGCCAATCAGGCCTATCATGGAATATCATTAATACTGATATGCCTCTTGAAAGGCCTTCAAACCTTTCAGACTCTGCCAGGAAGAGACCAGTTTCCAAATTTACAAGCAATTGCATCTGTTTGTCAAAAGCAACTATAAGGTCTATCAGATGAAGCCATGAAGTCATAACTTCAGATGTCATATGTTTTTCTTTGTATCTTTCAGCAAGACCAGAGAAAAATCTCTTTGCTAAAAAGCCAGACAGCATTTGGATCATTGCAGACACCCAAGCTTCTCTAGCACTACAACTTACCAGTCTTGCTCTATCAATCAAAGGTTGCAACACATCATCCACTCCAACAATAAAATCCCTAGTAATTTTATACATAAGAGCAAAAATAAACTCGGGCTGATCAGCCCATTTTGAGAAGTGGTATTCCATCCGTGATGCAATAGGAGATACCAGTTCATCAATAGCCCAAAGCTGCATACTGTACTCCTTTTTCCCAAAAAGATTACGCTGTCGTTCTTCCCTCTGTTTCTGCAGATGCTGCAAAGCACAAAGAGCTATAAAGCTATGAGAATATCTCTCTCTTTTGTCACCTTGCATCAAAACTAGAGGGTTAGGGAGGCCAGATATTTGTCCGCTTTCAATTTTAGATGTTAAAAGTTTTGGTGGCCATCCAAGAGAAGCAAGAAGAGCTCGGTGATCGGCAAAAACTTGTGGCCTAATAACCGCCAAAATTTTATCTACCCTGTTATCAACAGATATCAAAAGATTACGCCACTGAGGGTGGAACTTCACAACATGTACTAATGCTTCTTCAATATCATTCATGGCTTTTATGGCTTGAAGCAACTTTTCTTGCTTTGGTCCAGAGTCCTGCATTCCAACACATATTAATGTTCAACATTTTGGCTCCCATCAACTAACCTACCACTTCAACATGCAACCAGGAATACTGCAAAATAAAAGGAAGGGGGCTGGGAGGGTGAAGTGACTAGACCATTACAGTAGCAATTGATGACTTTAAAACCTTTGCTGAGAAGAGGAACCCAGAGTGGCGATTCATGACACAGAAAACAGCATCTTCAAGATCCCCAACCAGAGCTTCCAACCGTAGAGCAGTTTCTGAGATAATAAGAAAGTAAGTTTAGCTTATGCCTTGGTAAGCCAAGTGGGAAAGGGGAGGGATGCTTACTGTTAATCCATAAAGTTTACCCCATGATCGATTTTAGTCTTTAAGTTTAAAGTGATCGCTTTTAGTCCCTTAGATGATGTGACAAACTAAAAATTTGACACATCATCACTCTGTAGGGACTAAAAGTGATCACATTAAGTTTGATAGGGAACAAAATCAATCACTCTAAAGTTTTTTAGGGACTCAAAGTGATCGGTTTAAACTTGAGTGACTACAATCACTTATGGACTAAAGTCTAGAGACCAATAGTGTATTTTGGCCAAAAAATAAAATGTTAACAGATGGAATTGGGATAATGTTAATGTCCACAAGAATCTAAGCCTATGAATCAAAATATATAATCAATTATGAGATGAACATAATTTCTCAGACTGACAGGTATGCATGCCAACAAAGATATACACCATTAACTAATAAAGACACAAGTTGAGGAAGTAAATGCATGAGAAGGAAATTTAAGGCTATGAAGTTGAAAACAGTAATACTATTTGTCAAGTTGGTCACACATTCAGAAAATCATAAGAATGGAAAAGAAATAGAAATAGAAATTGGTCTGTAACCCACCAATATAATTGCGAATACTCTCAATTTGCCTGACTTGCTTAGCAAGTAAAGCCAGAGGCAACTCTTCACCCAGTATCTTCGAACCAAACCCATCTACAATCCCATAAAAAAATTAGAACATAAACATTTTACATATACAACAATAGTTCGAACAACGTATATTAAGAATGAAACCAAACAAACAAACAAACCTTGTGGAACAGTGCGGAGGTTGAGGTTGTGTAGTTTGAGATTGAGATTGTGAAGGGAGGTTTTGGCAGTGAAGGAACGAGAGATCCATGAAACGGCGCGTTTGGTGAGGCTTGTTCCGAGGGAGAGGAGGTGGGTGTCGAGATCAGAGCAGCGTTTGCTGAGTGATGAGAAGAGATGGGGAGTTTTGGAGAGGAGATCTTGGTGGGTTCGGAAATGTTGGTCGAGAAACTCCAACTGATGTGGGGAGAGATCACTGGGTTTGGGCAAAACCGCTGGAAGTGGAGGAGTTGGTGGTGGAGTTGGTGGTGGTGGTGGTGGTGATGACACTGTAGGTTCCATTTAGGACAATCTTAAAAAAAAAAAAAATTTGATACCTACTATTTTGGGAGCTTTTGGTTTTTTGAACTGGTTGGTTCAAGTGTTCAACAACTCCTCCGACTTGGGGTTTCTCCCTCTGTTGTAGTCCATGTTTGTGTAACGTCATTTGTCTTTTTTGTTGGTTAATGTTTGTTGGTATTCAGCTTCTCGTACACATCTGTCCACACAACTTTATTAGATATTGTGCGTACAAAATACGATTTTAGTTATTAAATTGAAATCGTAAAATTGTATTTTTTTTTTTTTTGGATAGAATCGTAAAATTGTATTTTGAAAACACGAATTTAAGTTAAATTATATTTTAAATACTCGATTTTAATTGATGTGACGCATACTGTTCGTCCATAATGTATGTAATGTAATAATTAGCACTCAATATTGTTTCAATCTCTAAAATTTGTATTTACTTCTTATGATACTTAAATTTTAAAAAGTTCACCACCGTGTTACGATGGTCACTACACAAGTATAAGTGTTTGTGAGATAATGTGGGTAAGGATCAGGGTTCAAGTTTCTAGAAGGGAACTTCATACACATATACATTTTTTTATGTTAACCACACATATACACTTAGATTAAGTTATAGTAGTTTTTCTATCTTGTATAAAAAAAAAAAAAAATTAAAGTTCATTTTTTATCCTTAATTTTTTTAAGATAATTTTTCAATAGCTTAGGGGTGAAAATAAACACGAAAATCACTTTTTTTTTTCAATAATTTTTTAAAAAAAGAAGAAGTTATTTTTCAAAGTTTAAGAACAAAATATATTAATATAACACTTTTAATAGTTTAGAGAAAAAAACAAATTTGTTAACGTATTTTGTTTTTTAGAAAATAATAATAAAATAAATTGTAATTTGAATCCTTAAAATTTGGGGAACTTTTAATTTTGTCCCCAAAAATTTTTAAATGATTTTTCACTAAATTGCAATATACATGCTAAACATTTGGGATAATTTTAATGCTCTCACTGAAGTTCCAAATTTTGGATTCATAAAACTATGTCATTTTTAGTTGCAATGGCTCTTAACAAAAATTTCATTACCATATATAAATAGAATGACTTAAATCAAAACGATATATAACCTTAGAGCATTCATATTAGTCTCCTCAAAGTTTTAGCCAAATTAACACAAAAAATACTACTTTTTCTAATTTAGCTATCTATTTTTTTTATACACATACATCATTCTCAGTATTATATCATTGTTTCAATTAAATATTATTTTCTTTCTATTCACAATTTTAATCCCAAAACCCATAACCATCCAACACAATCCAGTCACTCAACACAACCGTCACATCGCATCTGCATCCAGATATGGATGTCTATAAGAGAGATGCTACATTCACAACATTTTTACAACAAATTACAGGTGGTTAATTGTTATTGGTTCAAATTTGTAACTAATACTAAGATTACTTTTTTTCCCCAATAATAACAACCAGTAACAACCTGCCACTTAGGATTTGTTGTAAAAATGTTGTAAAAATGTTGTGGACATATCATTTCTCTATCTATAAATACTCCAACACAAGTTACACAACCAAATCAAAGCCAAAACAAACACAAGTACACAACCACCAAATAAAGTGTCTTGGATCCACCATCAAAACCCAACACATCTTGGTTTCAAACCAAGGGTGTTGAGCCAGCACTCAGTCGTTGCACACCAACCAGAAACCCATCTCAACTGTCACCCATCTCCACTGGTGCCAAAAACCCAAATCACGACCTATTCAATCGTCATCAACAACCAAATTGTAATATAATTTCGGCGAGATGTTGATGTGATACCTAGAGGCAATTGATTGTGAGAGAAGACCCAAAGGCAGTTGATTCTGAAAGAGACCCAAAGGCATTTGATCGTGAGAAAGAGAAGAAACAAGACCAAGAGGCACAAAATAGAGAGAAGAAGAAACGATATCGTCAGAGAGAGAGAGAGAGAGAAAGAGAGGGAAATAAAAAATGAATTTATTTGGTGCAGCGATAAAAGTGTCTTACCCTTACCATAAGAGACTATTGTTTTTTGTTAAAATTTTTGTGCTAGTTTATTGAGATTGGTGTATGAGAGTTTTGTGTGCTTTTAGCTATATTTTTATCATCAGACTAGATCAACTAGTTTGATGCGAATGCTCTTAGGCTACATACTTACATATTCAAATTTTAAAACTTTAAAAGGAAAAATTAAAATTACCCTTAACTTTAAGGTATAAATTTCAATTTAGTTTTAAAAAAAGTTTAAATTATTGATTATTCCTAAAACTATTTGATAAAGCTCAATGTAATTTTGGTGATAAAAAGTCTCTAACTCAATGACATAGTCTACTCTCTTATATTAAGAGGGTTTTTTTTTTTTTTTTTGGTAAACGACGCTTGGAATTAACTAAAGAGCAATAAGTCTATTACAACAAACAAGGCCAGCTTTATCTCTAGCCAGCATCTCAGCCACCACATCCACTGGGTTAAACAAAAAAAGAAAATTTGTTTCATCAAGTTCATCTCCCATCCTTGCTAGTCAGTCAGCACAACCATTTGTCTCCCTAAACATGTGCGCCACCGAGGAGTTAGGGAATGTCTGAATCAGGTTCTTACATTTAGTTAAGAGAGGTTCAAGCATTAGACTGACCACCGAAGGTCTTGAAACAAGCTGTACAATAAACTTAGCATCCATTTCAATACAAATGTTCTCAATCCCCATTTGCTTTGCCACGGTGAGCCCGTCCTTCAGTGCCCAAAGTTCTGTCACGGTGCTCGATGTGCTGCCCAGCTTCCTCGCAAAACCACCTAACCAGTCACAGTTGCTGTTTCTCAAAACACCACCCCACCAACCTTGATCGGGTTCCCATACATAGTCCCGTCTGTATTGAGTTTCACCCAACCCGTAATAGGCTTGGTCCATTTCACTTGAACTTGCACTCTACTAGGCTTATTGGGTTCATTAGGAACAATTGCATAGAACTCCACTCCCTTCTTTAGGCAAAGCGTACTCGTGCCCTCTTCCACTCTCCTCGTCTGAAATATTGCCTTATTTCTATGTAGCCAAACTGTTCATATTGCTTAAGGAAATAAAATTTTCCATGGTACATGGGGTCTCAGGTAAATGATGGAAGTTCCACAAAACTTCTCAAGCCACTCTTCCAAATTCAATCCAAAAAAATCCAGGTTGTTCTCCTCAAATCCTAGGTCTTTCCACACAGCTTTAGCCACCCTACAGTCCCTAAGTGTATGAATGATGGATTATGTCCCTTCACGGCATAACTCACACGTCGGTTCAAGGTTTAACTCTCTTGAACCAAGAACTTCCTTACTAGGCACGCTGCGATGAGTGCACAGCCAAATAAAAAATTTGATTCTAGGGGATGTATGCGCTTTCCACACCCATTGATGAGGACTAGTGTCGAGGTTCAAAAGATTAAACCCTTTAGCTATGAGATATGCTAATTTTAGGGAAAATGAGCCATCTTTAGAGAATGCCCAAATTAGAATGTCTTCTTGGGAAGGATTTGCTGCAATGGGGATACCTTTAATCTCTTGTAAGATTTGGTCAGGGAGGTCAAATGAAATACACTCCACATTGTCAATCAAGCTCTTGGCCGAGAGTTTGTCTTCCCCATCAGTTAAAGGACCTACAATCTGCTGCCTGAGTGGTCCGGAAGGAAGCCAGAAGTCAGCCCAAGCACTCACACTTTCTCCATTAGCAATAGACCATCTTAGACCCTTGTTAAAAATAGCCCCTCCCTCCTTACATGCTTTCCAAATCCGAGAAGCAGCTTGTTTTCTAGAGTTTCCCCTCAGGCAATGCGAGGTAAGGTATTTGCAAGTAAGCATTTGAGCCCAAGGCATATCCGGGCTAGAAGCAATCCGCCAACAAAGCTTCGCCAAAAGAGCTGAATTCCTTGCTTTCATTTCAAAGATCCCGAGCCTTCCCCAATTGAGTGGATTTGTGACCTTGTTCCACCCAACAAGATGAATTTTCTTCTTATCCATAGTAGATCCCCAAAGAAAGTCTCTCACCAATTTATTCACCTCCTCACATACCTTGATAGGTAGTTTATGACACTGCATAATATACTCGGGTATGGAGGTCACCGCTGCCTTAATGAGCACTAGCCTCCCTGCCGGCGAAAGGCATTTGGATTTCCAGCCATCCAATTTGGCTTGGACTCTTTCCACAACAAATTGAAATTCATTACGTCTCCTTCCCTTGTGGATTATCGGGAAACCAAGGTATTGAGGTTGTGAGTTTCACAAATCCCAGTTAGGTTCACTATTTCCAACTTATCCTCCGCAATGACATTAGGCGAGAAGAAGATTTTGGATTTCTCCTTGCTGATTTTCAAACTTGAAAGCTTGCAAAATTCATCTAAAACCTCCACTACAGCCTCGACATTTCTCTCGTCAGTTTTGGCAAACAAGAGTAGATCATCGGCAAAAAAAATACGGGAGAATCCGGGACCACTACGAGATGCCTTGATCTTTTCCAACTCCCTTCCTCACACTTCAATTAATTAAGATACTCAAGTACTCCATTCAAAGAATGAATATATATAGTGAAATCGGATCACCTTGCCTCAAGCCACGGGATGGGAAAATTTCTCCAATTTGATCCCCATTAAAAAGCAACGTTGCCGAGGTAGTAGAGATGCAACTTAGAATAAGTTCCACTGTATCGAAGTGAAAACCCAAACTCACAAGCATACTCCTCATACTCCTCACAAAGCTCCATTCTAATCGATCATAAGCCTTCTCAAGGTTGACTTTGATTATCATGAATACTTCCTTCCCTTTTTTCCGCTCAATTGTGTAAACTAATTCTTGAGCAATGATCACGTTGTCGGTACCTCTTCTTCCTGAGATAAAGGTTGTTTGGGAGGGGAAAACTAGTGTGGGCATAAGGTGTTTCAGCCAATGTACAAGGATCTTAGTCACAATTTTATAAATTGTGTTACACAGGTTGATCGGCTTAAAATGGTTTATGGTTTTCGAACCAAGTTGTTTTGGGATGAGGGCAATCAAGGTTCTGTTAAAGGTGCTCATGGATTTTCTTTGCTGTAAATATTTTTTTTATTTCAAATTTCACGGACTCTCCCACAATCAACCAAAACCTTTGGAAGAATTCGACATGAAGTCCATCTGGCCCTGGAGCTTTAAATGCTTTCATGGACTTTAAAGCAAATAGAATTTCTGCATCGGAAAGGGGTACAACCAAGTTACGAGCTTCCGACTCAAACAAACAATGCCCCCAAACAGGGATTCGGTCTGGGGTTTTGTGGCACGCCTCCTGGTCAGTTTTGTACAACCTCTCGAATCCATTAATAAAGATATCTTTCACCCTCTCAATATCTTCTTCCCATTCACCATCAGTTCTTATTATTCGATTAATCCTATTATGGCTCCTACGGATGAGGGTGGATAGGTGGAAAAAGGTGGTATTTCTCTCCCCTTGGATTAACCAGTCATTTCTCGCTTTAATCCCCCATAGTTCTTCTTCCAAAGACATAATTTTTTCAAGCTCCTCAGAAAGCCAAGAGTGCATGTTGATCAATCTCTGACTTGGGTTTTGAGCCAAGGCTTTCTCCACCCCTTCTAATCTTGCCACAAGATTTCTTTTCTTCCAAAAAATGTTTCCAAACTCCTCTCTATTCCAATTCCTAGCTTTAAAGGTAAAGGTACTGATTGCACTTCTGATATTTTGTTGATTTCCTTCCCATGCATCACAGAAAATAGGAGGGAAACTTGCGTGGCTGCGCCATATCGGTTGGAACCAAAAAGGCCTTTCACCGGTTCTAATAGGAGGGTTATTTAAGGCTAAGAGCAGTGGGCAATGATCTGAGTTAATACGCGCAAGGTGCTTGACAAGGGCCTTAGGGAAGCAAGACTTTCATTCCGGGTTCGCCCAGACCCTATCCAATCTACCTTGAATTAAACCAGGAAGGTCTCTCTTATTGGTCCATGTAAACTTAGGACCTGTGAACCCCAAGTCAATTAAATTACAGAAATTCATACAACTTATATATTCCTCAACCCTCCTTCTGCAAACCCCATTACCTCCCATTTTCTCATCACCACAAACAACATCATTAAAGTCCCCCATGATTGCCCAAGGGAGGTTATGCCTTTTCGACAAAACTTTTAAATTGCCCTACAGTAAACACCTTTCTCTAAACCGTGGACTACCATAAATAGAACTTAAAAGCCAAGGTTGAGCATGGGAACTAACCTGGACAATGGCGTGAATTTCCTACTCCATCGCCAGTAGAATGTCCATTAATACAATATCTGATCGCCACAGGAGCCAAATCCCACCAGCATAGCCGATGGTCTCCGTGGAATAAGCTCCATCAGAAAGCAGTTTTCTTATGATCTCATCAGCCCTAGGACCATAAATTCTGGTCTCCGTAATCACGAAAATCACTGGTTGGTGCCACTTTACCAGGTCCATCACAGTCTTTCTGAATGTGGGCTTCATTGCCCTTCTACAATTTCAGATTATATATATTCATGATTGGATTGGGGGAAGTGCGAGAATCAAAGCACGTCGGGGATGGCTCCTCCCCTATCTCCCTCAATTTCCATGCTTGCCTCAGCTCGTTCCTCTCCTTGATCACATTTGGAAAGAGGTTCACGACATGCTTCAGAATCCCAAGTTGAGCTTGGTTGCTTAGAATGTTCAGTGTACATGCAATGGTCGGCCTCGAGAATTGGAGGAGTTTGAGCACGGATAAGTTCCCCATTACCACCATCTCTATTGGCTGATCCAGGAGTATTTTCCTTTGTGTAATCACTAGTTCTAGATGAATCTTTTCCAAAGTACTCAGAGATTTTTCGCAGAGGTGCATCCAGGATCGCTTCCCTTGCTGCGTAGACGAAATGCTTACTAGGGGCTGAAATTTCGGCTTGTCCATGAGGAAGTACCAATACGGATTTGGCGTAGTGATCTAAGCTTCGTCCTCCATCGGCACAAACCCCAGTTGAGCACTCACCTCTGTAAGTGGAAAGATGTTTTTCCACACCTCCATTGCTTCCTCCTCATACCAGCCCATGATGTCTGTTGGGTCTTTCTGAATTCCTTCTATTGTTTTGTCGCCTATTGGAATGACTTTCCCTTTGAGAAAAATCGCCCATTTTTCCATTGTAGTCTCCATTTCCTTCAACACCAACTCCGAATTGGAATTTTTTGGCTTAAAGGAGGTAACTTGCCTTCAGATGGGTTATACCTTGAGTTAGTGGGGCATGTGTCAATACCCAACCGTTTATGCTAACCATTTCACCTTGGTTGAGTGAATTCCTACCCTGGGTCAACTTCTTGGGCCTACTCTTAGTCAAGCCCAGGTCACCTATTTTGCCTTTTGTATTAGAATAGATTTTCTGGGATTGGGTTTGTTGGGGTTGGACAAGCCATACCACCCTTAGTCCCTCCTCAGCATGTGACTTTCTCTTCCCATCATGTCAGCTTGTGTGTCTCGAGGAGCTCTTGGCATGTTCCAGTAGGCAACATCCACGCTCCTACCTGTAGCCTCAGTGGGAGACTTGCGTGTGCTACCTCTGTTACCATTGGGCTTGTGCTTTCTTTTCACAACCATCCAATCACCATACTCATCCGTCCCAGCCATCCCTGACACCCCAACGTCTCTCAGTTCACTTTCTTGGGGCCCGTCAGAACTTGCACTGGGGTTCTGCTATTGCTTGCTGCTATCGGAGCCTTCAGGGGATGATTCCGGCCTTTTGATAATCGTCGGACAACCTTCTTTCCTATGTCCTATTTTCGAAAGTTCGAATATTTTGAATCTGCTAGTGCAGAAGCTCTCAAATACCCGCCGAGATGAGCGAATCCACTGTCTGCTGCGATTGCGAGGAATCAACTCATTGACCGAAACCACTGCCTCACAACTCACACGCAGGTACTCTCTCTCTCTTACTTTCAATTTCATTTTTTTGAAGGTTTAGTTTGACTATATATCTATTTATGATTGTCGCTTTGGTTATATATATAGTCGATCTCACTCTCACTACCTGATTGCAAAATAAATATTGGTGAATCCTGTGAAAACTAAATTGCAAAATGCAAGAACTTTATTTTTTTTTTTTTTGTGACCCTTTAGCCCTTTCTTGTGATCTGATTGTATTTTTTTTTTCTCCTCCTGATTATAAACTTTTGTGAAAATTTACTAGTATTATATGTTTTTGCTCGAAACTCAATGCCTAGGCGAATTTGGAAAGATGTTCACCTTGAAATTAAAAATAAGACAAGGAATCATACAGTTGCAAGATTAGGTCAGGAGGCTAGTTTAAGGGAAGCCAAAAGAATGACCATTTCTCCAATTGTTTTGTGCTCTGGCTTGTTGATTTCTCTTCTTCTTAGTTGAGCTTCATGCTGCTGAGTGAAAATTAAATTTGCATTGCTTCATCATTTGATCACTCTATTTGTTTGCTTGTTATGAAGATATCTTGGCAGATGCACTTGCCAAGCATCTTCTCCATGATCCGCTGATACTTTCAGCTGTTATTGTTTCTCTTATGCCTGTTTGGCATCCTTTTTTGAAACCACGCTTATTCAATGTACAACTCTTTTAAACATCACTATTTTCTAGATACAGCAGCCCATTTTCTAACGACTTGAAAATAAGCTGTACCGAATGAGCAGGCTTGGTGAGCTGCAACATTAATGACTTCCTAATCATATCTGATAACGCCTCCTACTGTACCTTATTTGACTTTATTGGCACTTGACCTGGTGATTACAAGTGGCCCCATTCTATCACTGAATGCAATCCTTGATGGTCGTTGCTTGTTGATTTTCTTTGCAGAATTTAAAGGTCTATGTGAATTATAGAGGTTGAGTTTCTTCTCACTAATTTTGATCCTCTAAATTTCCTTGAAAAGAATGTTGGCCTTTTTCAGTTCCATTCTTACTGCATAAAAAAAAAATGAATGTGCAAGTGTGAGGTACTGGAAATCTTTCACTAGACTTATGCTGGATGTCTAGGGGGATTGCAAGCTTAAAAGCATGATAGACAAATGTAAGGATGATAGCCAAATGTCTTGTAGAATAGCTGGCCTGCAAATAAATTTACTTTGATTAGTTTATAATTTTTCATGTATTTTTTTTAGGAACCCTTTGGTATAGCTTACTAAAATAATTTGAAAATGTCATCTTTAAATATCATCATAACAGCCAACTCCCCCTCTCCCTTCCATTTGGTTGAGCAGAAAAAAAGAGAGTAGTTAGGACAAAAGTAGTATTAATGTTTGTTACTTGCATTTAAACTGCTTAGGCTTGACAGATTGAGTTTGTCTGCACCATTTTATTAAATGAATGTGTGAAAAAGAATGTTTAAGACCATTTATATACTTTCTTACTTTTAGAGACAGCTATTTATGATATTTGCTTGTCTATCTAGAGTACTTGCTCTCTTCCAATGGAGGCTGGGATGGAATTGAATAAAGAAAGTGAGAAATCTACTTCCATGGACTCTCATTTACAGTGGAGTCAGTGGCAATTGCTTGATTCCATCCTTCCTACAGGTGGGTTTGCTCATTCTTTTGGTCTTGAGGCAGCAATCCAAACTCGTATAGTATCAGGTCCTGAGGATCTTCGAACTTTTGTGATCCATGTGTTAGAGAATTCTGGAAGCTTACTCCTTCCTTTTGTTTATTCTGCAACCTTGTCACCTAATTTGGAAACCTGGCATAAACTTGACAGAACATTAGATGCAATGCTCACAAATGAAGTGGGTCGAAAGGCATCAATTGCACAAGGATCAGCACTTATAAGAGTGGCTGCTGCTGTCTTTTCAGAAATCCCCTCTCTTAAATCCATGAGAGATACCTCTCTGGGTTCTGGGGTTGTTTCTTTCCACCATGCTCCTATATTTGGGCTTATATGTGGACTTCTTGGGTTGGATAGTAGAACCTCTCAGAGAGCTTACTTGTTTATTACAATGAGGGATGTTATCTCTGCTGCAACAAGGTTGAATTTGGTAGGACCTATGGGTGCAGCTGTATTGCAGCATCAAATTGTTCTTCTTGCTGAAGCTATCTTGGAAAAGTGGATGGACCGTAATGCTGAGGAAGCATGCCAAACAATTCCTTTGCTTGATACTGTGCAGGGTTGCCATGGTTACCTGTTTTCTAGAATGTTCTGCTCTTGAAACCCCAAAAAAATTGCATCAATTTGTTGTCTTTGTTGTTCTGCACTGATGACTGATGCTACAGCCTCTGTGGGATAGGCTTATACTGGTCAGTTGTAAAATCACTAGTCATTCATGCTTCCACCAATTTTTCCATGCCTTCAGAAAATTAAAATCACCAGCTATATTTCTAAAACTGATACAGTAGACATATTCTGTTAGCAAAAAGAAAGCAATTCTAAAGATTGTTTTTGCGCAAACTTTTATTTGTTTACTTCAGTCTTTACTACTTTGAGGTGCTATGCTTTTAGCTAGCTTCTAGAGGAGAAACTCACCTGAGTCATGTTTAGTCTATCAATACATAGGTCAAGCCCCTTTCTCAGAGATATCCTACAGAGCGTTTTCTTCTTGTTTTGGGCATAAAATGCTCTTAATTTGTAGAAAGAGATCAATTGTAAATTTTTAATACTGGCTTTATTAGTTCGTACCCAAAACAAAATTATCAAAGAGTCACCGCAGGGGACCCGATGTCCATCTTTGCATGAAGATTGATGTCAATATCCTTGAAACTAAGCTTTACAAAAGCCCACTTACAATACTTAGGAAAATGCTAAAAACACAAAATATTTTACAAATTTTTTTTTTTCAAATTGTTAATGTGGTGAGTGGTTATTGGTAAGTAAAAAAGTGGTGTTAGTGGTGGATACAAATAAAAACAAGTAAGAATTTTTTTTTTTTGAGGATCGAAAAGGGTGGCTCACATGTGATATCATAGTTGACCACATTTCACAGATACATCGCCTGTGACAAGTAAGAATTTGTCACATCAATAATTTGTAAAAATGTTGTAAAATAGTTTGTAACTATAGCATTACTTTTTAAATATTTTAATTCTTAAGAGTACTGTGAGGGTCTAGCAAATGGGATGGCAACCTTTGGGCTTGGGTCACAATTAATTAATTTGTGGGTAATTGGAAATATAGCACACAATGGGTGATCCCAAGAAGGATTAAGTAGATGACTTGATGAATAAAAGTTACCCTAGGATGGTTTGGGATTATTTATCGGACCGTCCAAGGAGATTCTCAGGTGGCCGAGGTATCTATCAAGTGTTCCCGATTGGTTTATTCTTTCCCAAAATAAATGTGTTGTCCTCCCATTCACTCGTGTTTCTCAACCCAAAAAAATGGTCCAACCCCTTTTCCTTTGAATCTTTCTCCTTTTATACTCTCCCATTAGTTGGTTGGTAATGATGAGAATATTCAACTTGTGCATGGGCCCCACCACTTGAGTGTAGGGCATTGTTCTATTAGGTCTAATTTCATATCAAGGAAATGGGCCCCCTTAGCTCCGTCCTTGCGATAATTCCTTTGTAACTTGAACCATGCATCTAGATCCATGCTCGGATAGCGGACTCTCTCAAGGCATTATTTATCCTCAGCACTACGTTCCTCCTCGGGGGATAAGAGTGATTTGTTTGGACCTTAGCATGGTTGTCTATGTAACAAACTTGTTCGGGCCTCTCACATGTGGGTTGGGCCACATATTTATGGGTATTGGCCCGAATTCGGTCTGGGCTGAGCTCCATCCACCCACAGTTACATTCATTTATAACTCACTAAACAGTTTATAGCGATTTTTTTAAAAGGAAAAATAAATAAATAATAAAGGGAAATAATCACCTTTCAAGTCCTTATAGGGGTAGTGATTGGACACAAACGAATGTAAAATGAAAAAACTAACAAATAAATAAAAACTCTTGATTTCTTTGAGCAAAGACAAATGTCTTCTTCTTCTTCTTCTTCTTTTTTTTTTTAAAATTAGTAAAGAAGGGAAATGTGAATGACCTTCAGGCAATATCATATTTCTTTTCTTTTTTTTTCTTTTTTTTTATTTGGAGTAAATTACAAAAAACTTTCTTAAAGTTTTAGGAATGAAATTTCGCTCCAAACCTTAACAAAAATGACACTTTTCTCTATGAGTTTTGTAACAAATCTACACATAAATCATACTGTGGGGGCTCGAGGACCAAGGAAAGGGTTGTAGAACTGTAGAGTGGATATTGGGGTATTACATGTCCGAAGAGGCAGGTTACCCGAGGATAAGAGGAGAAGAGGCAAAAGGTTCTTAGGAGCTTCAGGTGGGAAGGATTGGTTGAAGAAAGAGAATCATGAGGAGTAGGGGAAGTTTCCAGCAAGAAGTAGCATGTTGCCTCCGCATTAAATGGTGGGCAACAGTTTTATCAGCTGCATTGATGAGGAAGTGACCTAAACAGTGTAATTCACAGCTAAACAACTCCTTCTACCACCTTCCTCAAATGTTTAAAAGGACAGGTGTCGCTAAGAGAAATTTGTTAGGTAAAGGTAGGGGGTTAGAATGTGAAGTGGAGGGAGTATATAAGAGAAAAATGGTTCTCATAGAAAGGGGCGATCAGACACAAATACCAGAAAAAAAAGAGTAACAAGAAGAACATAGAGAGAGGAGAGCGAGTAGTGTATTTTTTTGTGTATCATTGGCTTCCTCGGGCAGTCTCGTACTTAGACATTTGCTCACATATTCTATAATATTACGCCTTTCTTCCTGATTTCCATCCTTCGGCAAGGCCCTCTCTTGTTGTTTGATTCCCTCTCTTACAAATCTATTGATTTGGGCCATAGTTGAACTGTACAAACCCCACTGTTCTAAGTGGGCCGGGGCTGCGAGATTTTTTGGTCCTTACGCATACCATTAGTAACCTTAATGAAATATTTCAATTTTTGAAAATATTCGTTTGACCAAACTATAACGATGGTTAGTTAAGTTTTCTTTTCAGCCATTTTCCAGTAATTTTTAATGACTATTTTTAGCAATCATACACAAATTTGTTTGATTAGGAAAATGAGATAAGGAAGTAGGAGGACAGAAAAGTGAGAGTATACAAAATATTTTAGTTTTCCATCATATGTGTTTGTTAAAAAGGAAGGGAAAGTGGAAGGGTAAAAAATAAATATGAATTTCTTTTGTTTGGCTAGAAAGAATAATGAGAGGATAAAAAAAAAAGTTTAGTTGGATTTACCATATTGCTCATATTACATTTATTAAAAAAATAAACAACATATTTGGTTAAATGGGTTTCAAAGGGTAAAATAGTAAAAGCATTTATTATCAACATTTTTTGCATACTTTTCTATCCAATTTGTGGGGATAGAAGTTTGTGGGCCCAAGAAAAATCATTCACCCCATTTCCCTTCTCCTCTATTTTCTCTCCTCAACTAAAAGAAGGAAAATTCTCATTTTCTTTCCTCACTTTTCACTCAAATGAAACATAATATTAAAGAAAACAATTTCATTTGACGCAAAAAATCATTAAAATATGATATTTTTTTTCAATATGAAAGAAATAATTATGAGAGTAATTATTATAAATTTTTTTTAATGATAGTCATTAATACACATTTATTATAATTATGTTTGTATTAATAAGAATTTATTATGATCATGTTTGCATATAAAATTATTTATTTTACCATTTAAAGGAGAAAGTATAATAAAGTAAGATATTAATAGAGGAGTAATACTACAGACATAAACTATTTTACAACATTTTTACAAATTGTTGTTGTGACCAACTTCTTACTAGTTTTCATTTAGACCCATCACTAATATCACTTTTCCATTTACCGATAATCACTCACCACATCAGTGGTTTGGAATTTTTTTTTTTTTTTTTTTGTAAAAAAGTTTGTATATCTGGCATTACTCTTAATAAAGGGTTTAAATATCATAGGATTTATAATAAATCCTTATAGCATTAAATTCAATTAAAATATTGAGGGAGAAAAATGTTTTAATTTTGTTAATTATAGCCCTAATTTATAAAAGTGCTTTAATTTAAGGCCTCTTGTCATCACTGTTTTTTTTTTTTCTTTCAATAATTAGATAGTAAAAGAGCATAGAGAAAGTGGGAAACCATTGATTAAACTTTGTGCTTTACCTAAACCTTGTTCATAAATCAATTTGGTAGACTGATAGTAGTTAAATAGAGAGTGCAGAGAGAGAAAGTCATGTTTAGAGAGAAAAATTCACTTAGAGCAAGAAAGTAATTTTCATAAAATCATAATTGATTATGTAAGTGAAATACAAAATTTAATCAACTGTTTTCATTTTTCTTTTACTCCAATACAATCCAGAATAACATAACTGAATAACAAGATGGATAACGAGTCTAAATTGCAACAACTTTAACTTTATTACCACAAAGTTTTTCATTGCAACAAACATTTTTTATAGAACTAAACATGCCTTATCCTAGTATTTTTATTATGAAATTTGTGAACATTATAATAGTGTGTAATCATGCAGATACAGGGCACATGCATAGGCAATCCTTTCCATGAACTTATATTCAAACCATAAACACATTGAAAGTTCCTCAAAACCCAACATCCTAAAACAGCCACTTCATGCCATCAGCTAAACCTATATATTCAAACCAGCAAAACTTTTTCAAAACTCACTGAACCAATACATCTATTCATCTTATTTTCTTTTTCATTTTATACTTATTAATCTAAATTTCTCTCGAAGATCAATTTTTGAATAAATATTTCATTGTTTTGGGTTCCTAAAATTTCTAAGTAACTAAAGTTGGGAAATTCCATAACAAGGCAAAAAATTCAAAAGATATTCTAATTTGTTCTTTTTTGAAAGTGCAAAAAAAAAAAATTAATAGTTGCTTTTAATACTACATATATATAGAGAGAGAGAGAGAGAGAGAGAGAGAGAGAGAGAGAGAGAGAGAGAGAGAGAGAGAGAGAATTGGTTCCTGTGGTTCTGGTCTTCTTTCATTTGTCATCAATGGCTCATGTCTAGTCCTCAGCTAGTATTTGCAAGAGGTTCAGCTCTATTTAGGCGGAAGCATAAATTATGATCAAAATATTATTACGCGTGTTTTATAAATTTTTTTTATTTACGTGTACTCTGTTAGTTTTTATTTTTAGGGTGATGAGAATAATTTTAAAAATGTGTAACCAAACAAGCTTTTTTTTTTTTTTCAACCAAAATATTATTTTTCAATAAGACTAACGAGGCAAATCATATTCACATCTAAAATTTTAAATTTTGCGCTAAATGAGTTATTTAGTACAAAAGACAAGAAGTCTAGCATAAATAAACCAAAAAACCCAATTATTCATCTAATCTATACTTTTATCCAATTATTAGGTTTTCATCATCAAATGTCTAATTTTGTGAAACATATCAATTTTTGTGTCAAGTGAGTTACTTAGAGCAAAAGATGAAGACTCTACCATAAGGGTCCGTTTGGATTGAGGGGGGAGGGAAGAGGAGTGGAGGGGAGTAGAGTAGAGTTAGTTGAAAATAGACTAATTTTAGGCTAATTCTACCCTACTCCCCCTCCCTCCTCTTCAATCCAAACGGTCCATAAATGAGCCATTGAAAACCCAAAGATTCATCTCATCTATACTTCTATTTAGGTGGAAGCATAAATTATGATCAAAATATTACTACACGTGTTTTATAAAAAAAATTTATTTACATGTACTTTGTTAGTTTTTATTTTTTGGTGATGAAAATAATTTTAAAAATGTGTAACCAAACAAGCTATTATTGTTTTTTTTTTTCAACCAAAATATTATTATTCAATAAGACTAATGTGGTGTGGGTTCCAATTAGCTCAACTAGCAAAATTTCTGATGGTTGAATAAGAGATCTGGGGTTCAATCCTGGCCTACATTAAAAACCGATTGGTGTCTTGGTTTGATGATAAATAGCTATCATCAGGAGTGGATACCATAGGTTGAAAGTCTCTCCAAAAAAAAAAAAAAAAAAAAAAAAAAGACTAACGTAGCGAATCATATTCACATTTAAAATATTAAATTTTTTGCTAAGTGAGTTATTTAGTGCGAAAGACGAGAAGTCCAACATAAATAAACCAAAAAACCCAATCATTCATCTAATCTATTCTTTTATCCAATTATTAGGTTTTCATCATCAAATGTCTAATAATGTGAAACGTATCAATTTTTGTGTCAAGTAAGTTACTTAGAGCAAAAGATGAGGATTCTACCATAAATGAGCCATTAAAAACCCAACAATTCATCTAATCTATAGTCTATACTTCTATGCCATTTTTTAAGTTCCTATCATGTATCTTAGTATTAATACATATAATTACTCCAAGCATCCTTATAAATCCACCACCCCAAGTACCAAAGCCATTGAAATATACCCAATGTGTGTGCATGGGCGGCTCCACTTGGAGCCCTGGGGGTTCAAATGAACCCCCTGCTGGCCCCACACACAAAAAAAAAATTTAAAAAAATTAAAAAAAAATTAAAAAAAAACTATATATATTTTTGACCTCCCTAAAATAAAATTTTGAACACCTTGATCGTGGATTTTTTTTTATTTAAGCCTAGCTAAAATAAGTTTGAATATGATCCTCTTAACAATATTTTAGCATTTTTAAACACAAAAAAAAAAAAAAAAACTCAATAACAAACTGATTTGATTTAAAATCTGGGAAAAAAAAATTAATAAGTCCAATGGATCAATGGGAGATCAATGGATGAATGATTGCTTGGCTGTATACATTGAAAAAGATGTAGCTCGTAAGATTTATAATAAAAAAATCATTTAACAATTTCAATATATGAAACATCATAGAAAGCAATTGTAAAACTTTATGTACTTCATTTTTTTTTTTTTTTTTTTTTTGGTTTTGTTTTTTGTGATGTCGATACATTCAAATTTTCTTTTGTTTTAAATTTTGCATAATTTATGTTTCTTATTGACCCCCCTAAAAAATAATCCTAGAGCCGCCAGTGTGCATGGGTCCATGACTCACGTATTTTTTCTTCACACTCGGGATGAGACACCCACTTCTCTTTGAACCTTTGAATTTTATGCCGCCGCCGATTATTTGGAGACACAGAAGGAGTTGTGTCCAGTACAATCAGCTCGTGATCGGAATATGAGGCTGTCACATGGCTTACTTTTGCTGCTAAATACACCTCTGACCACTCAAGGGATGCACACGCCCTATCCAACCTCTCTTCCACAAACACGTCTCCTCTTCGGCCATTCCGCCATGTATATCGATACCCTCTGTAACCAAGGTCCATCAAGCCGCAACTGAATAGAGCATTGTGGAATTCTACCATGGGAGGTAAAGCCTTGAGTATTCCACCATTCTTTTCTTTTGAGTGCAAAATCTCATTGTAGTCGCCAATACATAACCATGGGAGTGTAGAGCGAGTATGGAGATGGTGAAGCAACCTCCATGTCTCTGGCTTCATCCGCTCCTCTGGGTAGTCGTAGATACCCTTCATTGTGGTTGTCGACACACAAACGTTTTTTGAATATTCTAGTTCTTCATAGATTTACGTTCACAAAGTTGGCAATAGCATTAGCCATTAATTTGATGGTAATTTCTTCTTCTAATTCACAATGACATAAAAGGAGACATACTTCTATTAACCAAATTGATGCAAAAAACAAATTGATTTAAGAAACATGAAAGGAATTTGAAGAAAATGTATGTGCTTATTTAATTTCCACCAATATCTTATTTTAAAAAAAAATAAAAGATTGCATATAACTTTATGCTTTTGGGATAACTAAATAATAATTCTTAATTTCCTTTCTCAATATAATGTTAAATCACAAAATCCTTGCTCTTTTTAATGGTATATTTATGCCAAATTTTCATGATAAATAATACCACACTATTGCATGATAATAGGAAAGAATGATTTCGGCTTTTGTGGATTTGGAGACAAGTTTATAAAATATTGGGTAAACTACGTATTTAGTCCCTATTATTTATACCATATTTCAATTTAATTCATAACATTTCAATTGTGTCAATTTGGTCCCTAACCTTTTAGTACCATGTCAATTTAGTCTTTGTCGTTATCTAATGGATGCAAATTACTGATGTGACAAATGACCAAAATAAAAAATTAATTTCCGTTGATGTGACAATAAACTATTTTTTTATTTTGACTGTTTGCCATGTTAGCAATTTCCATCTAAGAGATAATAGTATGGACTAAATTGACATGAAGCTGAAAGGTTAGGGACCAAATTGACACAATTGAAAGGTTAAAGACCAAATAAAAATATATTGTAAATGATAGGGACCAAACACGTGTCCTATATAAATCTAAATCTTTAAAATTTTTGTGCCAAATGAGTTATTTAGAGCAAAAGACGAGGAGTCCAACATAATTATTTTTTTTTGAGAGTCAAAACTGAGCAATATTATTAAGATGCTGAAGAATCAAAAATAGCAATCAGATAAATGTCAGGTGGAACATGCTCCATCCAAACTAGCAAAGGAAAAGAAATTCTTGCTCTCTTGGCCAAAGCATGGGCTACAGATTTGCCTTGCCGCCTAGTATGAGAGAACGAAAAAGTTTTAAGCGAACCTACAATAGAAAAAATGTCTTTAACAAACTGGCCAATTGAGGAATGATCCCTATCTGCTGACTTCAAAGCCTTGCACACCACCTCTGAATCTCCTTCAAATACAGATTGAGATATGCCCAACTCCACAATAAATTGAACAGCCTTTCTTGCAGCTAATACCTCCAAGAACCATCAAGAACCCAACCATTCATTTAATCTATACTTCTATAGCAATTTTTTAAGTTCCCATCATCTACATTAGTATTTATATTGATAATTACTCCAACCATCCTTATAAATCCATAGGGTTGTAAATGAACTAAGCCGATCATGAACAACTTAGGCTTGTATCGATAAAAAGCTCGTTCATGTTTATTTGTTTATAAATAAGCAAAGCTTGAGCCTTAGTTTTAGGTTTGTTTAATAAACAAGCTGAGCCTAAGCAAAAAAATTGTTCACGAACAAGCTCATGAACTATAAGACTTGATACAAAACAATCCAAGCATAGATTCATTTATAATTTTATATGTGTTAGCTAAATACACTCATTATACATATCTTAATAATAACATGGCCAATATGAGACCACTACCCATTATCTTAATTTTTCCATTCCTTCTAAACTGACCAAGAACCATTTTAGACTTTAGTTACATTTAAAAATAAATTAATTAGTTAAGTGGGCCATATATGATCTTTTCTCATCAATCATCTAATATAAAGTTATGAAACATGTTAGTATTTTCTCATTCATAATAGTTACAAACAAGTATTTTTCTAGTTCTTTACCATCTAACATGAATGTAAAAATTGTATTTTGAACAATCGCTGAAGCTGTAGATAAGGAATGATAATTAAGTGAATTTAATTATATAAAATTTTAATTTGAATAATGGCTAACCATAAGTAGGACTAGATGCATGATAAAATGAGTATACTATTTTTTCTTCTTCTTAATTTTAGAGATTAAAGCATTTGATAATTTAATTTTCTTAGATCTCAAGTTCAAAAGGTTAACTTGAGCTCAAGTTTGAGCTTGATATTAACCTTGAGCTTAGCTTGACTAATTAATCAAGCCAAGCCAAGCTCGAGCTTTTTGGCTTTCCCATGAGCTCAAGTTCAAATATTATTTTTAGGCTTGTCACGAGCTTGAGCCAAGTTTGAGCTTTTGACTTTTCCTGATTAGCCAAGCTTGAACATGTACTACTAGACAAAGTTCAGCTTGTTTACAGCAGTTAAAATCCACCACCCCTAAGAACCAACGCCATTGGAACATACTCTGTTAAAATCCAATTTTTTTAATCACCTTAAATCCAAAAGTGATAATTCAAATGTTTTCTTCAAAATTCCTCCGTTTATTTTAATTTTTAAAATTTTTTTGTTAGGGTCAAATTTACTTATCATGTCTCCGTTTTCGTCAACATATTTGTATTTGTAGTTTTGTACTATTCACCTTTCACTCAATAATCTATTAATCTTTTAAGTTTGCTCTAAAACTACTATCATGCTATTTAAATTTTATATCACTTACGTTTTAATGATCTAACTTTTAATTTATTGACATCTTTTTGTATGGTATTGACACACATGACCAACTCTATCCAAATGAATAAGACAGTAATGCATAGCTAATGATTTATTCCCTTAGAGCATTAGCATTGGGGTG
The DNA here is from genome assembly GCA_030021035.2 of Notholithocarpus densiflorus. NCBI lineage: Eukaryota > Viridiplantae > Streptophyta > Magnoliopsida > Fagales > Fagaceae > Notholithocarpus > Notholithocarpus densiflorus. The sequence goes on from JARYZH020000075.1 coordinate 2,050,738, forward strand.
TAAACCCTCCCCCCCCTCCCCAATTGCTATTTTACCCACTCAAACACCAAAAATCATTCTTTATCCAGGTTGTTATACAACCTTGTTAAGGTAAATCCTAAGAACATTCACATTAGTTTGTGCAAAAATTTATGTCTATTTTAGCATAAGAACCTACTTTTTCTATTTTACATACTCACTTTTCAAAAGACCCCACCTCAGATTATTTATTTTACACTACATTTCATTAAAATATCAATTTTTCTTGATTTTTTTTAATTGTTTCTCTTTCTTCACACACAACAACCACTATTTAATCTCTTCTTTCATTCTTGAGATACATAAAGAAAGAATAAACAACTAAATGCAAAATGAATAGTATTATAGTAAATTTACACGGTTACTATTGCAAACTTATAAATTTACACAATTATACTTGGATTGATGTGGGTTATTTTTAGGCAAAACTATATAAATTCTACACATTTTTTCTATTATACACAGATTGATGTAAATGCTCTTGCAAGGATGTAAAACTAAAATATTATATTTTATCATCTGCTCTTTCCTCGGTCTCTCTCAATCCATGTGCCTCTCTCATCTCCATCACTCTATCATTCTTCTCTCTCCATCTCAGCCTCTCTCTCTCTCTCTCTCTCTCTCTCTCTCTCATCTCCAACTCCCTCTTACTCTCCTCTGCCTCCTATTTCTCATCTCAGCCTCCCTCTCTCCTCCACTTCTCGCTCACTCATCTCCGCCTCCCTCTCTTCTCCGGTTGTGGGTTTTTTTGAGGGTTTGGATTTGTGGGTTTTGTGGGTTTCATAGTGGCCGATTTTGTGTGTTTGGAATTGTGGGTATTTTCAGTGATGATAGTGCTGGTGTGTGGGCAATAGTGGTGGTTGCTGTGTTTTTTTGTGGTTGATGGTAGTGGGTTGCAGTTTCGATTTGGTTTTTATTTTGTTTTTTTATTTTTTTATTTTATTTATTTGGGCTGTGAGGGTGGTGGCTGCTTGGTTTAGTTTGGTTTGGTTTGGTTTTTGTTGTTGTTGTTGTTATGGGATTGAATTTTGGATGGGTATTGATTGTGGTGATGGCTAGTTTTGATTGTGGGGGGTGGTGACTAGTTATATTTGTGGGTGAAGAGAGAAAGAGACCGGGAGAGAAGAGAGAGTAGGGTATTATATATTATTTGATTGTGTAGTTTATATTATTTGATTGGGTTGTATGTAAAAATGAGAAATGAGAAATGAGATGTCGGGTATATTGTTAAGTGGGTTGGTGAAATAAATAAAGTAACTTTTTAAATTGAAAAATATGCATTTTTTAGAAATTCGGATGTGAATGCTCTTAGATCAATTATAATTTCTCAAATTAGTGAATTTATTTCTCTCAAGGTTTTTTTTTTCATTTTCTATTCTGAATTTTTTCTCTAACTTTTGGGATTATTTCCTAACCTGAATTGTCATTTGTTAATGAGTTTTTGATAATAGATTTTGACTTTTGAGGATTAGACATTGATTTGTTTTATAAATAAAAATTATGTGTATTTGCATAGGTTACAAGCTAGTGTTTTATAAAAGATTTATCTTAATCAAGTGTATATTCGCATGCAATGATACTTTTTCTCTCATTTGGAAAAGAGGCCAAAGTTAATAATGGGTTTACAATATGTGGAGATAATAGATTTTTATCGATTGAAAATAATTGACGTAATATCTACCTTCATCATTTTTATGTTGTAGCTAGGATTAAAATTTTTATAAACTAAAATATTGGAGAAAATAAAAAATAAAAATACTTAATCGGGTTGTAAAGGGGAAGACTGTACTTGGGGTTAGAGTAAATCAAATCAACTCTAAAGATAACTAGTAAAAAAGATCATTCTAAAGTTCGACTCTCACGCATTGACACTTACCATATATGATTTTTCAGTGTTTAAAATGAATTCTTTCTTCTTTGAGACCCATCAATTTGATACATTGAAGTCTATATGTCCCCTGCTCAAGCTAAAGTGCTACACAAACTTGGCCAGTTCAACACGTAGAGGTGCTCAGATCAGATGGTCACGTAAATTGTGGAGCTTGCTGAAGATTATTTTAGCATGCCAAGTACATGAAAAAGAAAGGTACTTGTATGATACGTTCGTTGTGAGCATCTTAAGAATGAAGTGCCACATGGACCTTAAAAATAAAAGATAGTATATGTTGATTCTTTTTCCTTTTTTGAGTTCTTTGGTGTTGGGCATTACGGGAAATTTCCGCTTACAAAGAGATTTATGTACCTAACTAATCATTAAAAGCTAACAAAGGACTCGATTAATAGTCAACATCAATTAAATTTCACTTAATTAAGACTTTGTATAAGTTAAATAAGCCGAATAAGCTGGAAAAGAAAGCACTGGTAAACTAAGATAGAGATTTTTAATGAAGTACATGATATATAGTTGGACAGTTATTTTGTTGATAAATGAGTCTACATTGAAGATCCTATTTTTTGTTTAGCTTAAAAAAGAAAGAAAGAAAATTATACCTTTAAAAAAGTGAAAGCCAAGGAAACCAGTTGATCAATAGCTTATAGAAGATATCATATTGAAATTTTCTAGTAGTGAATAAGGGAGTGAAAATTCTTAAATTATTGAGGGTTTAGAACAAGATCGACGAGAAGTTTAGAACACTTATGTGCTAGGATCATTTCATCAAATTATACCCTATGAATCTCAAGTATGGTTCATTATGTTATGGTTTAGGAACTTGAATGAAATCAAAATGTTCTGTACGATTCATTCGAGTCATGCAATACATCTGAGTCTGACCAAAAGGAAGACAATGAGAAGATCTTAAATGAAAAACAAATAATAATATCTGATAATTGTTGAACAGAAATGAGAAGCACATGTTGCTATTTTGGTGGTCTCTCTCTCTCTCTCTCTCTCACTGGCACTAGCTCCATTGCCAGTCAAAGGCAACTATTTTGACTGAGAAATTTCGTACTAGCAACAGAACCATCACACGCTCGAGAAAATGTACTAGGGGCACCACCATTTCCACTAGACTTTGGCTGCTTAATGTGTTTTTACTTTGAGAAATGCTAAGGACAAACCCGTTCTCACACTCAAATCGACACTTGGTTTATGTGTTAACTCTTAATTGGATTTCAACACTTTCATGTAGTTCAAAGAGTATATTTCATAATGTTAAAATTCAATCAAAAGTTAACACATAAACATCGTGTATATTTTTACGTGAGAACAAGTGTATATTTATCATTTCTACACTTTTAACAAACTACATAGAGAAAATTCCAATTATGTACAGTACGTATCAAATCTAAACACTCGTTTTCCCATCATGATCACACTATCACTATCAAACCTATAATTTTGTGCAGCATATCATTTTCGAAATTGATGGGACACCCAAATCATAGTAATGACTAATGATTAGCTTTCCATTTCAAAGCTTTGATTTTGATTTGAGTTGGAACATTAACAATCAATTCCAAGTGTGTCAGTAGTCTCTGTGGGGGCCAAGGACTTGTGGGTCAATTTCCACTATTCATTTTTCTTCAGAGTCTGCCTTTACCAATATCAGAGAGAGAGAAAGAGAGAGAGAGAGAGGTGCCGAACCCAGTGGGAGAAGGAAAAGGAGGAAGAGGAGGAATTAACAACAAAAAAAAAAAAAAAAAACACTTTGAAAATTTTACAGAGAGAGAAGAAAATCATTAGCTCAAGCTCAGCTGGTGATTTCTCCTCTACTCTCTCCTACTTTTTCTCTCCTCATGACATGACATATTTTATTTAACTTGGGTTTCTTTGCTTTTTTTTTTTTGTTTCCTTATTTCTCATTTCTCTTATTATTGTTTTCAAAAACAAAAAAAAACACTCCTATTCCAATTCTAATTCGTACTACAAACACAAACTCTCTGTGTGTGTCAGTCATCACCTTCAGCATCCTCAGCTCTCTCACTCTCTCTCTTTCTCTCTCTATGGTTCGATCATGTCCTCCCTTCTTCGCTGACTATGGTTAGAGAAAGTCAGGGAAGTCTCTTCTTTGTTCAGCCATCTTTTATTGTTTTTTGAAGGGTTTTTGTTACCTTGATTTGGGACATTTTTTATATCAATTTTGTCTTTTTGTTTGTTTGTTGGTAGTACCATTTCTATGTTCATTGAATTCTAGTATTTCAAGTAATCTTAGAATTTCCTAGATAATCTTGTTATCCTTTTTTTCTAAATTTTATTTCTATTAAAAAAAAAAAACTCTTGTTCTTCACTCCATCTTATTGTTCTGGTTTAGTTGATACCACTACTTGGAGCTCTGCAAGCAATCTTCAGTCATTCCAGGTATCATGCCATTTTCCTTCCTTGTTTGTTGTTATATACAGTATACATTGGTGTCAAATTTCCTTCATTGAGAAGTGAAGCTACTAATCAACTTAGACCCACATAAAATTTCACAGATTTTCTTTATTTCTGTTTTTCCACTTGTATCCAGCTAGTTATAGTACTAGACTTTGTTAACTAAATACTTTAAGTGACTCCTCTGAAGTTTACAAATTAACCAATCTTGTATTCATTTTGCTTAAAGTTCAAGTCTTCTAAATTGTGTCCTGTTTGTCTTAAAAGATGTTGTGACAAAAGTAAAAAAGATAATTTAATAAGAGTTTTTGGGTCTTAAACTTTTTCCCCATTTTGGGACATGTCAAACACAAGAATCTTTCAACAAAGGATTCATATTTTAGAATTATAGTTCTTCCCCCTCTCCCAGAAAAGGTGCTTATATTTAAAATATGTAGTTCTTCCCCCCTCATGCTTTGTAGTTTGGGAAATTTGCTGCTTGAAAGTGTTGGTGTTACTTTTTTGTCTTTTAATCCTTTTTTGGTTTTCATTAAGAGTAATTATTGAGCATTCCGATTTCGAGGTGTTTCACATAATAGTGGGTCCCACTAATTAAATTCATAATGAGACCCATCATTCATGTGAGAGGAGGGAGCATTACTCTTGGATTATTGAATAATTTTCCTTTTAAGCGAGTTATTTTTTAAGGCCTTTTGTAGGGCTAGCTTTAGTTTCTTAGTTAATTTCCTTTCTCTTCAGTCAGATCAGGTCTAAAGTGCAAAAATTATGTGCCAAATGAATTCCAAGGGTAAGTGTCTATTGAAATTGTTGTTGTTTTTAATTCCTAATTTCAGAGCAGTTTCTTGTCTATCTAACACTTAAAACCATTTCCCTTCAATTAAATTTTTATGTTTTACTTTTACATATTCTGATATACCAGCTCACTTGCTCAATCTTTATTTGCTGGAATGTTAAATTTCCTTCTCATTTAGGCATATTCAAGGAGATGATGGGTGCAACAAATGACAGTGAGAAAAGAAAAATATCCAAGGGTCGCCGAGATTTGGCATCAATTCAAGAAGCTTGCGCTGGAGGAAGCTTGGGAGTAGGGGGTGGTTTGAAGAAAGGCCCATGGACATCAGCAGAAGATGCAATTTTGGTGGAATATGTTAAAAAGCATGGAGAGGGGAACTGGAATGCTGTCCAGATGCACTCAGGACTTTCCCGGTGTGGAAAAAGCTGCCGTCTAAGATGGGCAAATCATTTAAGACCAGATTTGAAGAAGGGTGGGTTCAATCCAGAGGAAGAGCGCCGTATCATTGAACTCCATGCTATGATGGGAAACAAATGGGCTCGAATGGCTGCAGAGGTTTGTGGCCATTTTCCGTCTTCATTTTTAATTTCTAATGAATATACAATGTTATAGATCTATTTTTTCTAGTTACATTTAAATGTGAATGCTATGTTCAGTTATAGCGTACTACATCATGCTATGTTTCATTGGCAGGATTTAGATTATACATGTGCACACAGCACAATCTTAAGTTCATGGACACATGTAGACATGCATACCCATACCCAGACGCCCACATATTTAAATGCATATATACTTAAAAACCAGAATTTTTTCTTTTTTTAATTTGTTCATGGACTCTTGTAAAGTTAGACGTGCACATATCATAATAGAGGGACATTGATTTTTAGGCGTGTCTGAGGCAGTAAACATATACCTTGTCATGTCCAGAAAGTACTATGCTGAACATGATGTCTGATGTGAACATAATGCTGTATAACTGTCTATAGTCTCATAATTCCAGTTTTCCTTTGGGGTGCTTTTTTTATTTTTTTACTTTTTGATACCACCTTTTGGGTGCTCTTGACACAAGTATAATGGATTCAATAATGTGATTCTGGCAGAGAGGCACTAACACTTGTTTTCTCTGATTTTTTTATCATTTGAATGATGGATAGAAACTCTGATTTAAATTATTCTCATGCCTTTAAAACTGTGATTTTGACCTCTTCTCTCACTTTTTTGTTTTGCCTCTATGATATGTGTTTAATATTAATGTGTTGTTCCCACGGCTAGAGTTTTGGTACTTTGCTACTAAACAATATTGCTAGTCCGAATCACAAAAGGGCACAATTCTATATGTAACTCTAATATTTGTACATTGTTTTTCTATATTGTCTCTTTTGAAGTGCTTAATTTTAAAATATGCTGATTTTATGGCAAGCTTTTGTCAACATCAGACTGATTCACACTTCATTTAGAGCAGCTTTTAAATTTCCATCTCAGAGCTTCTTTAGGTTCTTGAGCTGCCCTTCAGAATCAGGCTGGCTTTACCACTTAATAGTCTCTTGTTTGGCAGACATAAGAACAAAATTTCTTATGGGGGTAGATGCTCAAAACATGTCATACACATGTCACCAGCACAAACAAATATACTGGATTTTTGAGCATCTGTCCTCATTCTCAGATACTTCCCCTTCTTTAATAATTGAAGGGCCTGAAGTTTATTATATTTTAGTCTGAAATTTGGAAGTCATGCTTTAAATACTACAAGAGTTCTGTTGGGTGAGAATGGCTGTAATAATTCTTGTAAGATGTATGAATAATTGGTTTGCTTTTAACCTTATTCCAGTATGTTTATAAACCATATGATATACAGATGCATGCAAATTAATTACATTTCAGGATTTCTTCTCTTTTTACAAAGTTTTTGGATATACCATATGAAAATCTTCCTGTGATGCTTTTAACTTATGTTCTTATTATCTTTTGAAGAAATTTATCTTCCAGTTTTCCTGGGTCACTTCACACTAGGACTCTATCTGTATTGAAGGAAGCTGGTTCAAAAACGTATTCTGGAAACTGTCAGACTACGATTGCTTTTGTGCTTAAAAAATAAGGAAGAGCTTACAACCTCCTTCTGTGAAGAGGATGTGGCACAGTACCAGCGGGATTAATAAGGATTTATGTCTATAATTAGGGTTAGTGATTAGGATGTTAACTTAGGTTTCAGGAATTTAGGATTAAAATTCTGGTGAGTGCTAAAATTGTTGGATTTGTGGATATAGTGAACAGTTTGTGTCAGAAAAATAGATAAAGAAAAGGGAAAACAAGAGGAAGCAACTCCTGTTTGGTAGGAGGATTTTTGTTTTTGTTTTCAAAACAATATGAAAATAATTTTCAAAAAATGAATGTATAACTAGTTTTCAGATAATAAGTTTTACATTATGTGTTTGGCTCCCACTTTTAAGAACAATTTTCAAAATATTTAAAACAAAATTAAAAAAAAGATGTTTGGGGCATGGTTTTAAAAACCAGACCAGGGCAAAAACCCTTTTTGCCTCCGGTTCCCAGTTCAACCCAGTTTTTGGTCGGCTTTTACCGGTTTTGAGGGTTTTTATCAGTCTGGATTGGTGCCCGATTCCCTATGGAACCGGTTGGACCGGCTAGTTTGGATTTTAAAACCATGGTTTGGGGAGACCATTTCAACTTTGAGATTAAAAAAAAAAAAAATTTACACGTGTAAATTATTATTATTATTATTATTTTGGATAATGATAAGCTTTAAATTGAAGTGTGGGAATAGAACTAATGTACATTTCTTTCTTTCTTTCTTTTTATTTTTTATTTTTGGATAATGATAAGCTTGAAATTTAAAACGTGAGAATTTTTTTGTGATAAAAATAAGCTCCGTAATTTAAGAGATAAAAGAGTTTGGGTAAATCTGTGGAGCCTACTGTTTTCAATTTATTTACAACTATGTCATTAAAACATTTTTTGTATCTTGAACACATTCTCTCAATTGCTTTCAAAATCTTGTTTTGAATAGGGAAATAATTTTCTGAATACTGTATTTAGAAAACATTAGCCAAACAATGATTCAATTGTGGGAACCACCATTTTATGGTTTCCAAAAAAAAATATTGTATTTAAATCCTCAAACAGGTCCTAGGTTCACACTAGGGATTCTAGGATTCACTCCTAGGGTTTGAATGCTTCATACACAAATGCAAATGGCTGTATAAAAAATATAAAAAAAAAAAAAAACAGAAATTTTCAATATTTCTTAAGATGGCTGCATATGCTTTTGTACTGAAGTTACAGGAAAAAACTACCTGAAAAAGGTTCTAAAATGCTAACTGACTTCAAATAGAAGAAAACACTTTAAGAAGAATACATTAAATAAGCTGCAACTAAGAAACAAACATAAGATCCCATTAAAATAAAAGCTTCAAACAAGCAAACTAGATAGATAAATCTCAGGCGGGCTCACAAATGAAATATGTGCTTTAGAAGTTGGATCCCCATCTCTTGTAAACCTTCTCAAACTGCCTAGCTTGTCCCATCAGGATGTTTAATTGAGTAATATAGCAAACATTCTGGTTTTATTAATCATACATGACATAATTCATCTATTTGCATTGGTTCCAATATTTTTGAAGACTTGATTTTCTTTCTATGTAAATAGAGAATTAAGTATCCATTATTGAAAATTAAGTCCACTTAGTCTTATTCATTTAATTGTTTTGGTCAAAATAATTGTGGTTGTCGTACTGAAAATTCCACATTTTTAATCCTTGCAGCCAAAGATAGTTGTGCAGAGAGCACAGTGTTGACTATGTTTCATCTTTTACTAGTACTTGAAACTCTAGATTTCTTCTAATTTGTAGTCATTCGGTTTTTAAGGCCTCCTGACTTGGTTGTTTATTCATTTTGGTGATGTATTTGCATATGGTCAGAGATAGACTGACCTCCCTTTTCACATTTCTCCTTCTCTCCCTTTAACAGTTGCCTGGACGTACTGATAATGAGATAAAGAATTACTGGAATACAAGGATTAAGAGACTGCAACGAGCTGGCGCACCAATTTATCCACCTGAAGTGTGTTTACAAGTATTGAATGGGAGTCGAGACAACCAAAAGAGTACTTTGCCAATGGGGGACGCACACCATCATGATCACTTGCAGGGAGATGATTTGGAGATTCCAGATGTGAAATTCAAAGATTTGGATCTTGATCGTGAGTATCTCTCTTATTCGCCAAAACTTCTTGATATTCCTGCAAGCAGCTTGCTCAAACAAGGTATTGGTTCATCCCGTCCATATAACTTCAAAATCCCAACAATTTATCCCTTCAAACGCCTCCGAGAGTCAGAGACCATGTTCCCTGGTCCGGATGTTAGTGTCAGTGGTGCTCTTCCAGTATTCAATCACTACATGGATAATACTTATGAGAATGTTGCTGAACCCTTTAACTTGCCTTCTTTAACTTTTCCTGATCATAACACCAATTACCAGTTACCATCAGGTGTTCTTCCTGGCAGCCATGCCCTTTTAAATGGCAATTCTTCTTCTTCCAAGCCCATATCTGAGGCTATGAAGTTGGAGCTCCCTTCACTCCAATATTCAGAAACTCAACCTGGCAGCTGGGGCACCCCTGCTTCCCCACTGCCTTCACTTGAGTCTGTTGATAGTTTGATCCAGTCTCCTCCAACAGAGCAGACTCATTCAGATTGTCTTTCACCAAGGAGCAGTGGTTTGTTGGAAGCCATACTCTATGAGTCACAGACTTTAAAAGGCTCAAAGAACTCACCCCAGCAAACATCAGACACTTCTGTCATGCCAGCGGATGTGGTGGAAAGTTCGCCCATGAATCCCTGTAAGACAAAATGCGAAGCACATGGCGAGCCAAATTCACCTCTAGGTCATTCTGCTGCATCAGTATTCAGTGAATATACTCCTCTAAGTGGAAGCTCCATGGACGAACACCAATCAGTCGAAACTGTGCTGGGTGAGAATTTTTTACATCACATTAACTTTCTAAGATTGAACAATATAGCTGTGCTGAAAAAGTTTCTGTCACATGTTTTATGCAGGGTGCAGTAGTATGCCTGAAACAGTCAATCAGGATCGAACCCATTATGTCATTAAGAAAGAAATTTCAACTCAGGGAGACTTTACCAGGCCCGATGCTTTACTTGACCTGGGTTGGTTTGGGCATATTAATGAGCATGGTAAGGATCAGTCCACTCTTACAGATGCCATAGGGGCACTTCTTGGTGAAGAATATAGCAATGACTACTAGCAAATTGGTGCTGTGACTATTGCATATATTAAGAAAGGATGTGACTTTGATATTGCGCATGAGAGAACTCTTCTTGACTACTATAAACTTTTTGAAGATTATTGAAATCTCCCTGGACTTTAGTCATCTTTGAAACTATTTGTTTTAATTGATAGGGAGTTTATTCTCAAACTTTATGCTGTTGGTGGAAAGTTTTTATGGTATTGTTGTTCCTTTGCACATTATGGTTGTTGGTTGGTTGTACTTTGGTGCTGAACTTGGAAGACATGGTTTTAGTAATAATATAATGCACATGTTCTACCCAAGAGGTGCGTGCAAACTCTTTTTTTTGCTAAAACTCTTTTTCTTTTTCTTTTTCTTTTTTCATTACCTAACTCACCTGTGACATTTTTTTTTTCCATTTTTGAATGTGTGTGTGTTTTTTTTTAAATTTACTTTATCATAGTTGACATGTTATATAATGATGATATTTAAATGTGTATTATTTGATCTTGAATTGATAAATGATATGGTAGAACACTATGTGAAGAAACTATAGACAAACCGGAATGGCAACCTAAGTAAAATTGACAAGATTGCTAGCTTAAAACCATGTCATATGCACGAGTTCAATTAAGAATAATCACAATTAAATACATGTACTTTATTTTTTTTTTTAATTTATAAGTGAATAATTTTTTTAAACAGAGACTCAATCAAGTACATGGGGGGCATACAAGAAAAGAGCACTAAAGGAGATGCATATACTTTTATTATAGAGAGGACAAGTTATAGTCATCCTTTATTCTCCTTTTAAGTGCTATTTAACAGTATCTATTGTCCAAATTTTTATCTTCTCAACAAAACAAACCACAACTTCCCCTCACAATTTTGCAACAGGTCACGTCTAGCATTGAGATTTAATAAACTTGGTGTTTTGGGATAGGGATTTTGCCGATTTGGTTCTTTATGGAGAAGACAAGAAAATTTTTATTTATTTATTGGTAAAAAAAAAGGCCTAGAAGGCACAATTGATTTCAGAAGAAAGAGGGGGGACACAGGAATTATGATCAATGGATTTATTGCTTTGTTAGGTCCTCGGAGAACCACCTTAAAAAATATATATATAATGGTAATCTATTCATACATTTTTAAATTGTAAAATTATCCTAATTTTTCAACAAATTTCTCATCATTGACCCCACAAAGTTCTTTTCAATGGATGCAACTGTAAAATTATTTATGCTAGGCTGGTGAGAATTTTAAATTTTTGGGAGTTACTAAAATTATGGATATAATAGGTTGAATTGGTCAAAATATAGCTGTAATTCTTTAAGTGTTGTACCTAAGCTTCCTAATTGGATATACTCACATTATTGTATCTTCCTAATTGGATATAACCACGTTATTGTATTGACTAATACAACAAAAACAATATTATTGTTTCAAAAACTTATTCCACAACTTGCTGAAGTGATCGACTATAATTAGTAGAAAAAAAAAGTTATGGATTAATGTTAAAGTGGTTGTCCACCATTTATACTTAACCACTTCAATAAGTTGTGAAAAAATTGTGATAATTGTGTCTCGATAAATTGGTTTTTTTCAAAGAAACTTGGGTATGTTTGGTAACTGTTTTTTCCCTTTATTTTCTGTTTTCAAAATTTTTTTTCTATTTTTGAGACTAAAAATCTTGTTTGGCAACCCAAAATGGATAGAAAACAAATATTGTTCTCAAAACTCAATTTGTGAAGGAAACTGAAAACATGCTAGAAGCTGTTTTCAGATTCTAATTTTCAAAATTCAATGAAAACATGCATTTAATTTAATGAATTTGTCTCATTTAATGAGTTAACATTAGAGTTCAAATCCTAGTAACGACATATTTTAGTTTTTTTTTTCAAAAAACTATATTTTTAATTTCAACTAACCAAACATATTTTTTATTTCAAAAATATAAGAAATTTTTTTTTTCATTATTCCCAAAAACAAGTTTTTGAAAATAGAAAACAAAAACTGTTACCAAACATAACCTTAAATTCGCCTTTTTTTTTTTCAAAAAAATTTTTCTTCTAAAAAAAATTTCCCTAATTAATTTTTACCTAGTTTTTTTTTTACTAGAATTTTTACCTAGTTGAAGTTTGAAAATCTTGGAGTGCCTCTATATATTAAGAAAATATGACTCTTGATGTCAAATTTTCATTATTTACAAAATACCCTTATTGTTAACTTCAAATTGATTTTTTTTTTTAAACACAAATTAAGGACAAAAAATTATTTTCACAAATGGTTAACAAATTTCTTTTTTGAGAAACTTTGACAAAGGTTAAAAGACAAATTAGAATTTGATAAAAAAAAAGGGTAAAAAAGTCATTTAATTTGACGTAAATACAAACACACAATTGACTTGTACTATCCCAATACCTCGCATTTAAGTCTCATTAAACTCCTTTTATTGACAAACTTTTACTTAAAATTTTAAGTTATAAGATAGAAATTCTACTCTAATCTAATCTAACTTCCCTAAATTTTAAGTTACTTAAAATTTCTTATTCTTATCCAGTTTTTATTTCTTCTTTTTACTTTTAGATTTTAAATGCTAATGTACAGGCCGGCTTCTCTGCTGGAAAAAATATTCTCTATAAAATTGCAATGAAAAAATATATAGAAAATGTAAAGACACAATACAACTATCACACATTAAAAATAACAATAATATAACATTCAACTTCTACTTTTTCATGCTTTGCCATTCAATATTTCCTCAATTTGAAGACTTAAACGATATGAGCAATTAACTTTCTTCACCTGTGATATTCTCTCTACAAATTTCACCATGCCTCCAAAAATTTTACAATATCTTCAATTTAGTCACTGTCTATTTTTCTTAGAAGCATGTGTACGTAAATATTCAACGATAATTTTTTCTACTTGTGTAGCTTCTACACTTCTTTTTTCTTCTATTTTGCTAAGTAATTTATCATGGTCTAGTTTAACAAGTTATTTGTGAGTTTCAAATTCTTTGAAAAGACAGTTTTTTCAAAAGAATAATGAAAATTGTTGTTGTTTTTATCAAAGTTTTAATGTTTCGTTGGTGCAATCAAATTATACGATTGAAATTGATATTTTTGATTTCGTACTATAATGAAAGAAACTCAATCCTACTACTGAGAGATTGACAGAAATTGTTTAATTTTATGCATTGTTGGAGTTTTAAGACCCAAAACTTTTATATATTATTTTTTTAACATAAAGGAACCCATAAACATATGAAAAGATTAGTCTGAATTACCACAATATGTGATTCTAATTTCTCACCTAAAAACTACCGCACCATTTTGGCGAGTTGGTACCTCTCTAAGAGAGCAAGTTAAATATTTCTAACCATCTAAAAAAAGAAAAGAAAAATATCACCTAAAAAATAGGAATTGATTTTTTTGCACTTATAAAAAATCAAGAGTTCACATTTCTTATCAAGTCTCACCTATCATAATGGTCAAATAAGTTTTTTTTTTTTTTTTTTTTTAATCCAGATTAAACTTTCAAAATATCTAAAATTAGCTCTTTCTGGCTGATGATTTATCAGTAATTCAAAAGGTCAGAGGTTTAAACTTACAAAATCTAATCTTACCCACTAAACATGCCCTAATTGGCTAATTATAAGATTTAAAATCTCTTTCATATACAATAAATACCTCCAAACTTTTTTAAAAATTTGAGTGGTGTACACGCACTTGCCAAAACCTGTTGTGCAATCCAGAAAACTCTACCAGCTGTAATATCTAGTGTTGAGTGAGAGCTTATACAAGATTTTTACAAGTAGATGAGCATTTGATATTACCACCAAATAGTAAAGAAAAGGAAATAGTCTACTTTGAATCTAATCATCTTCAGTACTGATACTCGAACATCATAAAACAAAGTCAGATAAAGCAAAGGGATATCAGAGCTATCCCAAAATAATTTGAGCAGGTAATAACAAATATATGAACATGTTCTTCTGGCTAATTAACATCTGCATTATAAAGAAAGAATCAGATGTCTTTTGGATATTTTCTTTGTAGCAAAACCTGACCACATGATTATGCAAGGGACAAGCTCCAAATTCGAAATGCCAATGAACCATAGCTCAATTGACACTTCCTTCTAGTCAATAAGAAAAAAAAATGACACTTTCTCCCTTTATAAGTATTAAGTGGAGGGTTGAGTCAAAGAAATCACATGTGTAACTTATCAATAAATAAAAAATAAAAAAAAGCATAGCATATTATGTTCCTAATTTATTTTAATTAGTATTGGATAAATAAAAATAAATTGTATTCATTCGAATCAATTAGTTTGGATTAGGATTAGTTCAAATCATGATGAATTGTGATAAGTTTTGTTGATTGATTATAGGAAGATAGTATTTATCTTTTATCGAATTGGAAGTCAATCTTGTATGAATTCATTGTTAACAATGAACATAGAATAATCATGATTTTTTAAGTTACAAATTGTTGGCTAATCAAGTAGTTCATTAGGCTCGGTTCCTCCAAGCAATCAACAAAAACAAACTTGTCTATGATACAGAAACAACTAAATTCAAGAACAAAAGAGACATGTATAACTAGATATAAGAAGACAAAGTTTGAAAAACTAAATCTTGAATCTAAAATCCAAGCAGCAAAGGTAGAAAGTTCAATAACATCACTAACTAGCAAGGAAAGAAGATGCATGACCAATATCATGATATCACAAGTTTAGAACAGATCGAAGGTAGACTCAATACCTTCATCCTCCATGAGATTACAAGGTTGATTGAGATCAAAATCCAATATTCTTTGACCACTCTGATTGACTTCTCCAGAGGAAGCTACTTTAGCTTCATCAGTACCTCCTGGTGACACTACTTCACTGGATGGAGGAGCATCAACTAGTCCTGTCGAATCACATCTTCTATGCCCATCATCAAGACCCCCATTCATAGGGAATGTCTTAATAATGCTTTCTTCTTCAATCTCATCTCCTACAAATAATGCGTTTGTTGCTTGTTTCTTCTTCTCTTTGTTGTGACTTGATCTGTGACCACCCAATGCTTGGAAAGTTGGGAAAGGTTTACCACAATCGCTGCACTTATAGCTGCCTTTATCATCATCAATCAAACCAAGATCTTCTTGTTCTAAATCTCTCAACATCTTTTTCCAATTCTTCACCTTCTTCTTCTTCATGTTTTTTCCACTAACTTCATAACTATCTTTAAAGGGTTTACCTGGACTGCCACCTTTAGTTTTCTTGCTCTCTGTCAGCTCCACTATGTGCTTTTCTTGTTCTTCTTTACCACAACTATTACTTCTTGCAGCTTGGTACGGATTGAGACTAAAGAAACTCTTATCACGAGATAAACACATGAGATTCTGTGCAGCCTCAGTGCTACCAATACACTTCCTTCCTCTCTTGTCAGACTTAGACCAGTTAGATACATAGCTCAGAAGATCAACACCAGATCTCACAGCTGAGCTATTATAATGATGATCAACATCATCATCCACTTCATGGTCCTCAGAATATGACCTGCCCGAACTCGAACTAGGACTGTTTTGATCAGCTATTGGAGGAGGTTGAATGCCCCTCCAATCTCTATCAGGATGAGACCTCATGTGCCCAGAAAGCGATTTCGTTGATGGGAAATCTTTGTTACATATACAGCACGTAAGCTTATCAGCCATCAGATCATAATTGACAGTCTTCGCCGCCAAACCCGAATCAGTATGACCCTCAAAGACATGTTTCTTGATGCTGTTCTTGGAAAGATCAAGCTTCATAGCTTGAAGATGAGATCTTCTGTGACCTCCCAAAGCTTTTCCACCGTTAAACGTTTTGCCACAGAAGTCACAGATACGTATATCCTGATGTATATTCTGATCGCTCTCGCTCTCTTTTGTGGCTCTTGGCCTTTTGTTTTCACCATAAGCCAAAGTCTCTAACGAAGATGACCCTTTCACCTTCTCCATCTCTTCAAGCTGGTTTTCTTGCTCATCAATATCCATTGGAAGGAGAAAAGAGAAGGCACGAGAAAAAGGAATAAACAGCTAAGAAGCAAAGAGAGTGAGGTACAGAGAGAGAGATTGAAAACAAAGGTTATAAGACTTGAGAGGAAAAGGTTTAATAAGCTGGAAGAAGAATAAGAAGATTTGGGAAGCGAGGAGGACTTGTTTTTGGACTGTGATATAGCGAGAATATCTCAGAAAATATGTGCAAATAAGTCGGTATTCATTAAATTTCCGAAAGTGTAACAGATTTCCCATTGCACATGAATGACTTTTATTCCTACAATTAATACATGTAGTCTTCTTTGCCAACTTTTCTATGGCAAAGCTCTTAGGCTTCGGTTTCCATAAGGTATGTACATTATTCCAGTATCCCACAATATTCCCATTTAAACCTATTACATATATAGTTTTTTTTTTTTTTTTTTGATAGTATATATAGTTTTTTTTTTTAATTCACAACTTGTTATTTATTTATTTTTTTTATAAACATACTTTTTTTTTTTTTAAGAAAGATAAACATACAGTGTTGTGTGTCTATATATATATATATATATATATATATATATGTATATGTATGTATGTATAAAATTAATAAAGATAAACATAGGTGTTATGCTGGTTCATGTGGAATAATTTTTTTTGAAGTTCACCATATGATGAGTTTGAGAATTAATTGTATTTTGATTTTGATTTTTTGCATAATAGTTAGAGGAATGAGGATTTGATCCTTAGATATCTTTCTTGGGGTACTTAAATTTTGTCTATAAATTTATAAAAAGATGTGATTATTTAATTAATAGTATACAGTAGGTTTTTTTTTTTTTTTTTTTTTGAGAATGAAGTATATAGTAAGTTGGTAACTTTCTTTTGGTATATGGATATATACTAATTAAATAGAGCTTAGAGCTAATGAACCGGTTTTTTCTCTCTCTTTCTCTAGCTGTTTTTGTGTTTATCATTTTCTTTTCTTGGTAGATTGTGTTTATCAAATTATAAATGGCACATATGTCTCACATCTTATCTCCATTTTCAAACACACCTCAGCTTTTGCACAACATTACCAAACAACTGAATTAGCCGTCAACTGATTTTGATCAGCCACAGCTAAACCGATTCATTCTCCAAGAGAAGTTTGACTGAGGTCAAGTACTTAAGTTATAATCTTTTCGAGGAACCACACATAAATCATGAACCACAAGCCTTTCTATCTTCTGTGTTGACCCCAATAAGAATCCTATTAAGAGCAACTTAACTAATTAAAAACGTGGTGCATGTCTCCACCTTCATCCTCTATCTTCTTTTATTCTACTTGATATTTTAGCAATCCCATTTGATTAATCATAATTCCTACCTTAATCCCCATTATTACTCACTTGCTTCAGCTAATCAATTGTTAAATCATGTAAACATACTAGACCTAACAAATGAGTTGGGTCGGACTGATTTGGGTTTGATCCAATTAAGTTACGGATTAGAAACTTATCGGATTAAAATTGATTGTTAGTTTTTCTATAACTCTTACTTGGCCTTGGATGAGTCGAGTCAACTACATATGACCTTTTTTTTAATGTAAAAAAAGGGAAAAATAAAGTTTTACATACTTTTTAATCTCTACACTCAAAGCTAAAAAATGGAACAATACATAAATTCTAATTTTAATAATCTTATAATGTAACAATTCTACAAAAGAAGAAAAGAAATAAAGTTAAATCACATATAAAACAATTAAGTATGCATTTTTTTTTTAGGGGGAATTAAGTATGCATTTGGATTAGTATTTTTACTAAAATTTTGTATGCATAGTTTTTCTTTTCGGATATATTAGCTTAGTTGTTGAAAGTTGGCAAAAGTATAGTTGTACTTAACAAAAATTAAGGCTTTAGGAAGTTTTATATAAGCATATAAGCTAAAAAGCTTAAATAAAAAGACTAATCCAAATTCACGCTAAATATATATATATATATATATATAGAATTTTAAGAATAAAATATAACATGTTAAATATATATATAAAAAAGTAAATAATTAAGGGACAATCTAAAATCAATTAAAAAAAAATTACTTAATGTTATTAGTAGTTCTGACAAAGAAAATATTTATATTTGAGAATTACACATCAAGTTAATAACAAGTTATACCTTCTCATAAATAAATAAATAAAATATAAAAAAGTTAACAAGTAATGCCGTTACTATATGAAAATTTCTAATATGACTTTATATTGTATGTAAAAATCCATTAAAACCGAATCAATAAAAGAAGAAATTTTAAGTTTGAAAGAGAGTCTTAGTGAATGGTTCGTGCTAAGTTGATTTGGCCGGGTTATGTCATAATTAGGTACAGTTCAAAACGAGGTCAAACTATAGCAAGTTGTTACTAGGGGTCCGTTTGGATAAAACTTATTTTCCTGAAACTGAAAACTGAAAACTGAAAACTGAAAACGCTGTAGCAAAATAATTTTTAAATATGTGAATAGTATCGTGGGACCCATTTTTAATGAAAAAATTGCTGAAAAGTGAAATTTGTGGGTTCATAAACAGTGCATGAATGCACTGTTCACGCTGAAATTATAGATAAATACTTGTTTGGGCCACCACTTAATGAATAAGAGGAAAACCATGTCCTATCCAAATAAAACGATGGACCAATTAATACACACTCGTATAATTGTTTTTGTTTTTTTTTGTTTTTTTTTGAGGGGAACACTCGTATAATTGTTGGGAAGCGTAAATACCACAGTAATTTAGATTTTAGAACATGATTTTCTTATTTGAAAAAAAAAAAAAAAAAAACTTTGTGGTACATGTCTGCTATTTATGCGTAGACATACATGTTATATACCTACGCTTATGTATTTGGTATGGACTATGGAGATTGCACTCATATCATTTTATGTGAAAATTAATTGTTCGCCCTCAAATTATATCAGAATAAGGGCTCCGTTAAAATTTATTTAAAAAAAAAAATTCAATCATTAATTGGATATTTATAATTTTAACAAAATTTTAAGAAAAAAATTAAAAATTTTGACAATTAACCACAACACTTAACAAAAGTTGATGAAGAGATATTGATTAAATAAATTTGAAACTTAAATGACTGATTTGAAGAAAAACAAATTTAGAGAATTGAAATGAATTATGGTGAAATTTAGAGGGTGAATTTTGCATTTTAACATTACTTTTATTATACACTAATCAAAATATTGAATAATTTCTCCATTTTCTTAAGGATATATATTTTGAATAATTTTTTTTTATATATAAATATAAAAACACACAGTTACATTTGCACTATGCAAAAGAGTTAAATAATTAATATTTTATTTTAGGTCATGATCAAGTTATACCTAATGTAACTCTTTCACTCTTTGTAACATTATATCATTTAATAACTTTTTATTACATTAATATTTGAAAATCCTATTGTTAAATTACAGGTTGTCTTTTTTTTTTTGATAGGAGGGTTGTCTTTTTAAAAAAAAAATGCACACTAAATGTCAGCTTATTATTTACTTTATGATCTATATAATAGAATTTATTTCAAGAAAATCATACTTGATTTGATCTGACGTTCTATAGCTCTAGGTTGCTTTAGTTTAATACAAAACACATTGATTTTGAGATTTAATTGGTTTCAAACTAAGCTAGTGTGGTAATACAAGAGGAAATCCTAAGAAGGATCAACAAAGTATAATTTAATCAAAATTTATTTACCGTTGAAGTATTATTCACATAAAACTAAAACTCGTGACATGAGTTTTTGTCTTAATTGGTTTCAACTTTCAACTAATTTATAATGATTTACTAATAATCTTATGCTCTAAATTTTTTAAAAACTAAGTAAAAATGCTAATGTAGTAAAAAGTAAAACTTTCAAAAAGTAAACGTGGCGATACAAGAGATACCCAATTTATACTGGTAAGGAGGTCAACGGGGTGACTTCCTGGGCTGCACGTAGAGGAAGAGCACTGGGAAAGAACTTCGGTTACAGACTCACAAATGTGGTTTTGGTGACCAAAAAAATGAAAAAAGAAAACTCTGCAACTCCATGCATGTCTGCATATCATGTAAACAACCCAAAAGCGATCACTTTGAGTGGTTCCCGAAGTACATTACTCTCATTTGTAGAGTTTGGGAGAGGTCATAGTAGGTAGTCTTACCCCCCTTCCTCCTTTATTTTGTTGAAGCGGTTGATTCCCGAAGTGGTGCAGAATAAATTGTAGCTATCTTATAAGTTATAACTGATAACGCACCAGTTGGAGGATGTTGAATTAGCTAAAAGTTGAAAACAAGAAGTGCATCATATTGGCTTTAATCACCATGGTAAATTACAAATACAAATGACCATAAAACAAGGAAAACTAATAAGGGATGCATCAAGCTCTCTCTCTCTCTCTTCAAATATGAGAGATACATGGAAGGCCATATAAATGTCGCAGGCTTAATTGCTCAAGCTAACACAGCTTTTGAAAGCAGGCAATTTTCAAGCCTATACGTATTTCCCTCTATATTTTGGCCTAGGTTCTTTACTGAGTTTAGAATCGCCAGTGGCACTTAACTGAGGATCTGGACTGAAAACTGCAGAATGAAGATTACCATCTTCTAACCACTTCAGATGGTTTTCCCTGAAATCTATATGTTTTATCCGAGCTGCCTCTGCAATTTCCTCAGTGTAAGGACTTATCTTGACCATGGTCAGTAATACACGGCTATAACGTGAGCTCAATATCTGCTCGGAAGTAGCAATCAGTTTGAAACATGGATGCTCTGGGAAATGGTTTTCTACATGATCATCTTCTCTTAATACAGGGTAAAAGAAAACAAGCCTGCCCCCCATTATAAGCATCCTAGCAGCAAGGTCAAGCAAATCATGGACACACTCGACTAAGCTGTAAGCTCCAGTGGATGGTATGTGGTCTGTCCTCTTGTCATCAGGAACAGTATAAGGGTCCACAGTCCCCTTCAGCAACTTACGTCCACCAGATTTACGCCCCCCAGCACGAACTCCATAAGGAGGATCACAGATTATCGCATCAAATACCTAACAGCAAAGCATATGAATCAGTACAGAGGATGCAGCAAACTGAATGGAAAATTAAAATTGTAGAGCTACAAATTCTAAAGTAGGCAATAAGATTCCTGGCAAATAGGACCATAAAATGCCACCATAAGTTCTTACAGTTTCGTTTCAAGTCTCATCTTAAACAAGAAGCAGAAAAAATCAAGTTAAGAAGCTATATTTGAAAGATAGAGCCGTCAACCCAATGTAATGAAATGAACCTAGTAAGTTCAGATTGTTCAAAACAAACAACTTGAAATTCTTCAATTTCAAAAGGTGAAAAGATAGCAGCAATAATGACAATAGCATGTTCCAAAAAAAAAACATCATTGCATATATCAAAATGATTCACACATCCAGCCACTCCATTCAGGTCACTGGTCATTTGACCTTCCCAAGTCCCAACCACGAGCTCAATGAGCCATTCAAAACATGCTCATGAACTTTAACATGCACTCCTAATGCAGATAAGAACCCCACAAATCCATTAGATCAGGGGAAGATAGGATGGTATCCCAGTGTCTAAATTGCCACCCCAAGGTAGAGGGAACTACATGCCTTCTTCTCTGTCTAGACTTTTAAAATCATAATGCACCCTCAAGCCTTATGGTTTATTCAGCATCAAAATTTAGTTCTAGGTCAACAAATTTAGTAATTTTCTTCCCCAGGCATCAGGGTGAAATCCTGTGATAAGTCCATGTGGGTAAACTAAAATATAAGATAAAGCTGAATGAGGAATTGATATACTATTTCACAAAGAAATGCAAACAAACAAACAAACAAACAAAAAAGGCTAGTAATCCTTTTTATGAATTTATGAATGAATGGCACACATTGGGTGACCCTTTTTTGATAACTTCCTGTGCTATTATCAGCTTCTTAAAACTGGCTATGGAAAGAGGGAAGAAGCTGCATTTGCTGAATCTGGCTAATTTAAACCAAAGCTGTCAATATGAAACATTCTATATAAATCTAAATTCTGTTGGAAAGAAGTAGCCATTCGGGAAGAAACTACCTTCCATGAATCTGGCAGATTGAAATTTGTCCAAACTCCAAATTTCCAATTAAAACTAAGTTAGCTTCCATGAATCATAAGTTTATCTAAGGCCTCTTGAATAAAAATACAAAAGCTTTATAGACAGGAGAGAAAAGATATTAGTACAAACTAGGACAGTATGGCATGAGGTTTGAGCGATACCAAACTGGGACAGTATAGCATGGGTTTTGAGCAATGCCCCAGTGGTATCAACGCCTCTTGCAGAGCCAGGGAACTGGGATTCGAACCCCACCAGCATCTCCCCCTATTTACCTAGCAAAAAAACTAGGAAAGTATAGCACAGTTGAACATCTTAAATTTAGCCTATTTGATATATAGGGAACTTTCTATTCTTACCCTGGTACATGGTATATTTGTCAAGAGTCACAATCACCATTCCACACGTTACCTCTAATGCCATGCACCACCACATTGGAGCATCATCAGTTTGACATACAATTAAGCAACGCCAGGTGAAATACCCTTAGTTTTTTTAGGTGACCCAGTAGCACTGCCACATCAAGGCATCTTATAATCTTATCAGCTTCCCTAGCATACAGTCTGGAATCTGGATTTACCAAAAATAAAATTAGAACACTCTGCTCCAAGAGGAGGGATGAATTTAATCAAAGGAGAGTATTCAAATAGATAGCCCATGCTTCTGCAAGTTTGGGGCATATCCATTAATTCCATATTTGAATACCTTGCCATGAGTTTAACATTGATTCCTCACTCACAGAAAACATCACTATATGATCTCCATATCAAAATGTGACTCTCAATGTCATCCACATATATAGATATATATTACTAGCCCATTTGTCTCTGCCAAAGTCTCATGATCCAAAATGATTTTATTTCCTCATCATTACACCAGGTGCTTCCAACAGAACAGAGAGAAGCAAACATACAACTTTATTGTACACAATCTCCTTATTCACTAGAATTACTAGAAAATCTTATTTATCTTCTTGAGCTTGGTCCTTGCACCAAATAATTGAACAATCTATAAATTCAAATTCTCATCTAACATTCTCTTCTTAAATTTTCTTTTTTTTAGACACAGAATCATTTCCCTACAGATCTGTTATGTTGGATAGGGAAAATTGCCAAATTAAAGTGATAAATCCTAGTGTGCTGATCTGTAAGTGACGTAGCATGAAATTATATCTTCAGAAGGCATGAAGCCAACTTAAATAGGAAGACTTTATCTGTGCCCATATTTGCAAATATCACATTAAAACCAGGTCTGAACTCTAATATATTTAACATCAATAGAAGTAAGTCATACTTATCAATTACTCATCCAGTAAAAATCAGTGACACCAATGAAAGAAAATGCAATGCTCGATCACCCAGCTCATTCATTTAGAATCCAGCTCAAAGCTTAATCTAGTAAAAAATAATAAATCTTAATGCATGGACATAAATGAAGTAATGGTATTATAGAGTACATCTAGCCATTATCCTTTTGACAATGATAAACCGCTTTATTATCCTCAGCCAGGCCCATATTCAGCCTTATAATTTTACCCACAGTAATTATTAGTTATTACTAACCAAACAGAACTTACAGTTTTATCAATTTCATTAAATTACTTGAAATGGCACATTCATTATCCCTTAAATCAGCTATTTCATGGTTTTAACATCAAATCTTTAGAAAAAATGAGAAAAAATCACCTTAAAGGAAAGCGCATGTACTGTGATTATGCTTCAAAGGAAAAAAAGGTGGGTGTAATAAATTGTAAATAAACCCTGCCAAACATTAGCATCTATGAAATCACCAAATTGAAACATTTTGAAAGAACTACTGCTATTGGGATTCACCAAACAAATTGCTAAAATTTTATCATATTATATACTTTATTAGATGTTGAAAAAGGTTCAATGCGCTTTTTCTTTGGGTAGTAAATGTCCATAATCAAAAAGACTGCACTGCTATTCAGCAAACCCAACTCATACCATCATCACAGAAAAGGGGAGTGGATGGAGGGTGCTTCTCAGCTAGAGTTGGGGCTCCATGGAGAATCACAATGGTAAAATACAAAATACCAAACCACAAGAGAATCAAGTGCTATGCAACTATAGGTCTTCTTGGACCTTTAACATAATGCCATGTCTCATTGCTTTTATCAGTTTGCGATAATCAAAATTAATAATCTATCATAATGTCATTATCAAGAAATAAAGTTAGTATGCTGATATGTTTCAATCAAATGATAATAAGTATTAAATAATATAATAGGAAAAGCAGTTACAATGAAACAATTCAAAACTCCAAATAGCATAGCACAAATCATAGATTGAGAAGCATTTTGAATTGAAAAAGAACCGTATAAATTACAAGAAAACAAACAAGGTAATGACTCATATACAGCAGTAAAAAGAAAGTTTGCAAGAAATGACCTCTTTCAATCCAGGGCGCCATGGAGGAAGGTTATTATCTGCCCTCAACAGACTAACTGGCATCGGTAACCCATACTGCAAAAAGAATGGGATTAGCTAGAATTATAGGACTAAAAAGTCTCATAATTGACTTTTAGTCACACCAGGGAGTTTCAACCTACAAATTTCTCTTTTTCAGTTGTCTGTTGATGATAATGGAAAGCATTTTAAAGTACTAAAAAAATGTCCGAAATTCAAAATTGTAAAGCACATATACCTGCTTAAAATTGCTCCAAACATTACAATCAGGGCCTCGCCCATCACGAACTACCCTAATGTCTATGTCTGCACCCTGAACAATTTACATCAGTTCATACTGAAATAAAAGTATTTACATGCAAATAGTTCAAATGATTCAGAATTCAGAAAAAGAGCAAGAAATACAAACCATTGTCATTGCTCCAAAGTGAGCTGCAGCAACAAGAATGCTACCAGTGCCAACAAATGGGTCATAGACAAGTTTGCCTGGTGTGGCCAATGCTTGGTTGGCCATTAAGAAAGCCATTTCTGCATCCATGGCAGTTGGGCCAAGATAATTGCGGCTTTTTAACTGATACGTTGGCAAAAGGCTCCTATCGGCACCCCCAACTTCCCGACCAAAAAAGATTCTCCTTCCGTCAACTGGTGGAAGTCCATTACTAGATCCATAGTCATCAGTTTCCATAACCCAAAACTTATGGTCTGGATTCTTCAAATTAACTTGACCCTGCAGCCTATATAGGTCAGCAAAACCGCTACCAATGACAATTATTACAACACAAATACATACATGTATAAATATGTCTCACACCTTCTCTTTTGAGTTTATAAAGAAACATTAACGAATTTTATTTTTGCAAAAAGACATCTACTTTTTCTTTTTCTTTTTTAATCTAAGCAAAATGTAAGAGGTTGAGCCTTGGTGCAATGGCAACTAGCAAGTGCCTTCCACCAAAAGCAACCAGTCGTGGGTTCAAGTTCGGCAATCAGCCTTTCCAAAACAAATTGGGGATAAGGGTCCATTTGGTTAGGTGTTTTAGGAGCCCAAAAGAGAGTTTTTAAAGCCCAAAACTCGATTTTGTAACAGCAACTCCTTATAGCTTTTTTTTTACAAAAGTTCATTTTAAACCCAAAACATCGTTTTGCGACAGCTTATCCAAACGCACCCTAAGGCTGCCTACCATGACCTCTCCCAGACCCATTAAAAATATAGTGAATAACTTACGAACTACAACGAATGAAATACACGTACAATGACGGAAAAATCAACTATGTGATGCAGAGTTGAGCCTATCCTAAAACTCGAAAACTGAAATCACAAAAAACAATGAACAGGAGCACTAACATATACCTTGAAAGGAATGTAGGTAAATCCTTTGATTCGATCATTTTGGTCTTGGAAGCTAATGACTTTCCCAAAGCTATCAACAGTAATTTTGAAAGTGGTTCCATGCTCCAAATATGGCAACTTCCTCTCATCTGGATAGCTCCTTATGGACTCTTCCAATTCTTCATAGCTACTCCCTTCTCCCCAAATTTCATATATACCCTTCACAAGTATACCTACAATTTACCAAACCCCAAAGGTAAAATGTAATTGTAAAGGCATATTGAAAATAGTAGCACTAAAACTAACAAAAACAAAAACACAAAAAACAAAAAACAAAAACAAACAAACAAGACAAAGACAAAGACAGAGTAAGGGGGGTGATGGGTACTTCGATTGGCGATGTTACGAGCGACATCCTCGGAGGGGAGGTTGACGTAATGGAAAGGAGAGTCAGGGTGGTGATGTAGCGGAAGCCTCCACTCCAACGAAGACCACTTGTCTTTGTCGTCTAAGAAGAGTTGTGCTAGTGATTCGACCTCTGCTTTTCTGTAATCTAACAATCTGTGGAAGAACATGCACAGATACCACATTTTTTTGAATCTATTGGGCTTGCTATTTGCTAATGCTACTAGCTACAACTACAACTACAACTACGAGTCGGCCAGGTTCAGAGGGAAAACGAAAAGTCGAAAACCCAAAACCCTTGGGCTGGCTAGGGGTGTGTTTGTAGTTTGCACTTTGCACTATTGTGTTTCTTGAGTGCTCAACGAAATGACACCGTTCCTAGAGAATTATATATAATTTCCCTTTTTTACTTTTTTTTTTTTTTTTTCAAATAGGTTATTTATTTATTTTTTAAAAGTAGTATTTTTAGAGATTATCAATAACAAAATTGATTAATTTATGATGAATTTTATTGCACAATTTTTTTTAAGCTAGCAAAATAGTACTCATAACTCATAAGTCATGCTTAATTAATGTGATATCAATAATATGAATTTTATGGCGTGCTTTTGTGTTAATAATAATAATAATAATAATAATAATAATAATAATAACATGGATATGGATAGTTGAAATAATTGCATTTTGCAATTATACAACTGTAAGGACCGAATTTGGATCCTAAGCTCAAAAGGTGTATGGACTTAGGCTCAAGAAGCCCAAAACAATGAATTTGTAGAGAATGAGTCAAAAAACTGGGCTTTAGTAGATTAGCCAACCAATGAGGTAGGACTTGATGATAGGATAATGAAAATAAACAAGTTATGGCTTGAGAAAAACGTCATCGGCCAAGTCCGAGGCGACTATTTCTCTTCTATTAATACTTAAGTGAGGTTACAAATTGCGTTCTAGAGTGTTACAGTGTTTTTCTTTCTTTTTTCCGATCTGATTCTCATGGGGGGGGGGTCTTCCACATTATATAGCTCCCTTTGGATCATTTTGATCCTACACTTGTCGATCATCTGGGCCCTTACTTGAGTGTCTGTCCTATCAGATACCCTTTTTAGCTTTCTGTGAGTTATAGTAGCCAAGACAGCACTGTTCAGAGGTCTTCTCCACATAAATGCAGCCAGAAAAGTAGCTGCAGTGCATTTAATGCGGTGGTAGCAGCTTTCTCTTAGATATTTTTGGGTTTCCTTCCTTCTCGTATGTTCATGAGGTACGTCCCTATCATTGGAGCTTCTTTGAGGGTCACTCTAATTGCTGGAATACATACTTGAACTGCATTTATCATATTCAAGGAGAAGTTCCTCTTCAGACCATCTTCCATTTGTTCCTTACTCATGAGACTTTAAATCGGAACTCCTAATAACTATTTGTCCATCCTCGGACCATTCAACGTCCTCGGACAAAACCCAAGTCCCAATATATGATTCTGGGCCCTTATCCCTACAACAACTATAGGATCTTTGTAAGGCATATTGCTGTTCTTTTTAGTTTTTTCTGCTTCCAATAAAGATTGAAGTTTATTATTATTATTATTATTATTTAAAAAAATGTAAAAGTTTAATGTAAAAAATAAAAAAGGTTAAAAGTTATTGATTGACCATTGTGGTGGGCCTTTTTTGCAACTCCAGGTTGGACTGTCACCTACCACGTTACGGGGGTAGGAGAGTCGGGACTGGCTTGACTGCAACACACTCCAAGCCGGCTTGTGCACAAGCTAGAACCCTTTTACTGGGACCTTGGACATGTGCCCATGGTAGAGGATGCTGTTACAAAAAAGTTATGGCAGGCAAGTGTAATATGACAAAAATAAGAAGAATATGCTTACTGTCAGCCAAAAAACGGAAAAGCTAAATCATGATCTTAGTGAATGAGGAAATAATGTAGTGATATAAATGCGGCAAAAATGAGTTAATAACAATGATAAAAAAGAAAAAGAAAAAATATTAATGCTTGATCAATAAAATAAAAGGAAGAAAGATTAGTCTGTCGTGCTTGATTTCTCAACGAAGTCAAGTCAGAGAAGGGAACCACTCTTCAATGTGGACAATCTCACAGGGAAGTCCTGCCACAAAAATTGCCCACTTTGAGAGAATGGGCCTAGATGGCTTATCCTCAAATTCCTTAATCCTCACTAGAGAGTAGGTTTTTAGAGGGAGAGAAGGGAATAGCCTATTGGTACATGCCCACTATCACACTTTTGCTCACTCTTTGTTTTTCCTTTCTGGTTCCTTTTTCTTTTCTAAGTTTCTTGTTTTCCCTCTTATCTTTCACTCCTTTTCTTACTTTTTTTTTTTTTTTTTATTATCTTGTTTTATCTCTCCTGTACTTTGTTCTCTTCCGTTCTCTTTACTGTGCATAGCTAAGGCCTTTTTCATACTGCCTGCCATGACGGGTTTTTTACTGTTTTACCCCTCAACTGCTTTTTGTCCTGGTATAGGTGTCCTGCCCAGACCACCCACTGGTTTGTTGGCTGCCCAGCCATCACCACTTACCTGTGCTGGCCGTACCATACTCCATTCCCAGAGAAAAGAGTTTTGTTTTGTTTTCTTACTCTCCGTGGCATTCCCATCCGAATAAGGTGGGCATTCTCTCTTACTATCCCTTATGGCATGCACCTAGTGATTTCAGCTCATCTTTCTCTATTTTGGGTGGTATGTCATCCCAGTAGGACATTCTCCCAAAAGAGGTTGAGCGGGAACCCTAAAATAGGTTTTTCCCTTCTCCCCACCGTCAAACTATACCCTCTCTTACCTCTGACCCATGGCCCACCACTCCTGTATTGGCTGGGTACAAGTGAGTGATGCCTAAGCCTTGTGCGTGCTCCATTTCCATGTGTGTCCATGGCTTGCCTACTGTTCATGCATTCGCCATGACCTAGGGGCTTGTCTAGTTTTTGTTGCACGTTCTGCTACTCATTCTTAACCTCTTATGGCATGGATGAGTCACTAGGCTTTCATTCTTTATATCTTGCTTCCTCCCTGGGCTGGGTCTTGCTTGGGCATGGGCTTTTCCTTCTCCAATCCAACCCTTACCCTCTTTGTGGGTCGGTTGACACTTCTGCCATGCCACCTCGTTGTTTCTGCCATATTATTATTTGACTTATGCTTGCTGGGCCTCCTTTGGGCCTGTTGTACACTTTCCTTCTGCTCAGTTCTAGTAGCCCAGTACTATCGTTGGGCTTGTACTCACGCTGTTTTGGGCTTCCTTGACCCATTTCATTGCTTTGGGGCTTCCTTGGCCTATTTTATTCTTTTGGGCATCCTCAGCCCGTTTCATTTCCTCGGGCATCCTTGACCCATTCCAATCCTTCATTCCCATGGGCTTTTGCTAAGTCTTTCGGACTTCCCCGGCCCAAATTACCATATCCTTTACTTTCGGGGTTTATAGGCTTTCCCACCAACCCCATTTGCTTAGTTTCTTCATTTGGGCTCCTTCGGCCCATTTTTGCTTACTTTCCATTTCTCATAATGCCTATGGGTTTACTACTTCTTTCTTCGGGCTCCTTTGGGCCCGCTTGCTTTCTTTGAGACCCTTTTGCTATTTTACAGGCCTATGAACCATTATTCCTGCCATTCAGGCTCAATGGTTTTCTTTTCAACTTGCTAATTCTTCTTCTTTATTCCCGCCCATATTGTTGGGATTCTTCCTATTATTGGGCCTCCTTGCCAAAGTGGGCATCAACAACCATAAACGAGTTTGTTAGGTGTGGCTCACAAATTCAGCGTTGGAAATGGAAGCCATGGCAGCTAATCGGGCCATTGAACTCTCCTCTGAACTGGGTTTTGACAGGATTATCCTTGAAGGTGTTTGCGAGAATGTTATAAGGGCTTTAACGGATTCCTCATCATCATTAGCAACTTTCGGTTTGCTAATTTGGAATGCACAAACATTGGTAGATCGGTTTAATGGGTTAGGTTCAAGCATGTGGATAGGGAAGGTAACAAAGTAGCTCACAACCTTGCTAGATATGCACGTCATGTCATAGGTTATTATGTATGGATGAAGGATGTTCCAGTCCATTGTTCGAGTGTTTATCAGGTAGACATGCCTTTAACTAAATAAATTCAAGTCTTCTTTCTCAAAAAAAAAAAGTTTGCTGGGTGTGGCCAATGCTTGGTTGGCCATTAAGAAAGCTATTTTTGCATCCATGGCAGTTGGGCTAAGATAAGTGCAACTTTTTAACTGATATGTTGGCAAAATCAACACCTCCAATTCTTCCAGTTTGGTCCATTCAAACCACTTTAATCTATTTTGATTTACTTTGGTCTTGTTCGGTTCATTCAGTCAACTTTAGTCTTGTTAGGTACATTTCGGTCCATCTCAGTCCTATTCGGTCCATTCCGGTCCATTCCAGTCCTAGAGGTGTGTTTGAAGTTTGCACTCAAGTTTTTTTATTTTTTATTTTATTTTTTTTGGGGGGGGGGGGGGACGAAGAAAACGACACCGTTCCCAAAAAATTATTTCCTTTTTATTTTATTTTTTTATATATTACTTTTTTCCTTTTTCAAATATGAATTTTAAAACAAAATATTTTTAAATTGGCAAAATAGCACTCATTTAGTCATATATAAAATATAATTTATTTATTTGTAATTTAATTAATGTGATATCAATAACATCTATATAAAATTTTGGTTAAAATGCAAAATTCATCCTCTATGTTTCATCAGATTTGATTTCAGTCCTCTAACTTTACTTCCGTTCATTTCAATCCTCTAGGTTTTAAGTTGATTTAATTAAGTTCTCTCCGTCAACTTTTGTTAAATGTTGCGATTGATTTTCTAAATTTTTAATTATTTTTCTTCAATTTTTTAAATAAAAAAAATCAATTAATGATTGAAAAATATTTTCCTGATTATTTTTAAAAAAATTAATGATTGAATTCTAGTGAAATTTAGAAGGTAAATTTTGCATTTTAGATTAAATTTTTTATTTTATAAAAATGTTTAAGGTATTTGTATTACGAGTTTGATGTGACATGACTAAGCTTTAACCACTTCATAAATGAATGAGTGATGATAGGGATATTACAAAGTTTACTACATAGAGCTTACAAATTGATGTGTCTCCAATTACAAAAAAAAAAAAAAAAAAAAAAAATCAAATATTCATTGTCATATCAATTTGTAAGTTATAATATATTTAACGTTTTTCTAAACCATTCTAAAAAAAAAAAAGAAAAAAAAAAGAGGTTTTTCTAAATGAATATTTGAATTGTTTATTTGTAATTAGTGACACATCAATTTGTTAGCTCAACATAGTATTTGTAATACTTTAGCTTTACTCTTTATTTTATATATTAAAATATCCTTGTTTTATAAAATTTTATACTAACTAATGGCAATTAACATTTTTTTTTAAAGAGATTTTAACTTGTAGCGTCTACTCCTTATCATCAGACCAAAATACCAATCAGTTTTTGGTGGTGGTGGAGGCCTAGACCATTGTTGTCGTATGTATAGAGTAGACTAACCAATTTCGCATCCATCCCGCCATAATTTTCTCTCTCTCTCTCCGTACAATCTCCAAAGTTGAAACTATTCAAAGACAACCTAGAAGAAGATGATGAAGGTTTCAACGTTTAAAATATTTCTCTAAATTTCTAGTACCTTGGTCCTTGGTTAAGCATGTTTAGTTTACTTCATGTGAAACATATGCTAACATGTCTCTATTAAGTTTTACTGCTATTTAGTAGCGTATCAAATCTTTTTAATTTGCGTGCTTCCGTGATAGAATGATGCGTTTTCAATTATTTGATTTCTATGAATATCATTGCGATTTGCTAGTTTATCTATGAATAGACATGGTCTAGGACAATAATTTGAGGCCAGGTTTGGCACTTTTAGTCAAGTGGCTTTGTAATGACTAGTCAAAAATCACAATTGAGGCTCCTTGTAATTGTTTATAAAGTCGAGATCGACCTAGGTTCTAGTTATGCTTGAAACTAATACAATTTAATATCTAGTGAATCTAGGACATCACAAGTTCTAAAAGATGTCTGTGTTTTGAAATATATGCATAATGTTGTTCTATTTGGAGGTTAAAAGATGGCAGCTATTTTTAGGGTTGAAAAATACTCGCATGCGTGAGGTTTTGAGATTGTGTCTCATTTGTGAGTTGGAATTAAAAAATTGTTTTAGGTGTAACTGGATTTAGGTTAGTTTGTGTTTTTGAGTATGTGCTTGTGAGGTTTGTGGGTATTGTTTATAAGAGTCTGTGAGTGTAGTTTGTGAGGTTTGGTTGAGGGGTTATGGTTCATATCACTGATTGTAGATTTTGGTTGGCATTACTTGTGAAAGTATGCATTGGGTTGTCTAAGCACATTTAATTTTATGTCTTGTGTTGGATATTGTCGATTTCTTGTCTGTGTGAATAGGCTTCCACTTACCCCAAATTCTAATTAATTTTTACTGCAACTTTTTCTGTCACAACGATTTTATTTGGTTTTATTTTGTGGCACAATGTGCTTGAAAGATGATAAATATGAAAAATCAGGTTGAGCCAAACACAAGATCAGAAAATTTGATATTGGTTGCACCTTGGATGAGCTCAATTAAAGTGAAATGACCATTAATCAAGTGTAGGAACATCTCAACATGAGCACCTAGAGCTTAGTTTTGACATGACTGGGTAGTTGACAGCTATCCACAAGCTAATGGTGTTTGTTTAATTACTTTGGATGTATAGCATTGTTTGATATACTATAATGTGTTTCTTTATGAGGTTGTGAAGGTTGAATATGATCATTGATGAAAGCTTTTGTACCTCACGAGATTCAATTCTTTAGAGCTAGCTATAGATGGCTCTATGATAAATTACCACATCTGTTCTATAGCATATGTACTGTGATAAAGTAATGATCCTCTTAACCACTGTCAATATAGCATAACATCACCATTTCTTTTACACTTCACACTGATATTAGTTAAGCATCTCCCCGTAACATAATTGGATTCTTCTTTCTGCTTTTGCTGTCGTTATTCTGTGACTCTTTTCAACAGCTGAGGAGGACGTGCTTGACCTTGATGCTAATGGAAAAGGTCTAACCATATGGTTTTTGATGACTTCTTTGCTTAAAGTTGCTCGTTCAATTGTTCTGTCATGACTTTGTGAACAAGTTATGGTTGACTTACAGGGTACCAAGTATGATTGTACTGGAGAAGATTCACTAGTTGCACAGCATGATTTTCTCCCTGTTACGTCTTCCAATGCAGATACCACCTGGAGTTATGTGGGTAAAGATATGGTGAAACGATATACTACATATGAATATAAGATATAAAATATAAGTTTGTCTAACATCTCATGAGGCCCTAGGTAGATTAACATTGTTTTGGAATGAAACCCAATTGCTGTGGTTAATTGGTGCAAAGAGTACGACATTTATTGACATGACTCACATATTAGAAACCACTCAAAAGTACTCTAGAGTTCATTAAATCATGAAAAGAGTTCATTAAATCATAAAAGTGATGCAGATGTATTGAAATCAAGACTTTATGTCAAAATTAAACTTCTTCTATCTGATGAGAGTATCGGGTTTGATGTTGTAGTTTGTGAAGTGGGTCTGAGTTTCATCCTTTTCTCAACTATTGATACCTTTTTATCCCTTCAAGCTTCTGAATCTAGATGAGGCTTATGGTTTCTTAAGTCTATTCCACCACATTTAGGATTTAGTTCATCTTTATATTTCTGTGTTCAAGTTTTTCTAGGATTTAGTTAATTTTATGACTGTAGGAGTCAGTTTAAAAAAACATCAATGTTCTCAATGAATTTCCTTTATCTATTTGTTACAACTGAATATAATTGAGCTTCAAGAGCTTTAATAAAGAGTGCACTTTCCTCATCATTTAAAAAAAAAAATCCTCCTGCCTGAAGTTCTTTGCTTGGAATCTTATTAGTTGATTTATTTCTGGCTATGTTTGTGTGTGTGTAATTAAAGCTTCAGGTGATCTTCAACACTCATCCCTCTATACAACGGCACTTCTAATTGAGCATCTATTGCTCTGTTGTCTTTTTTCCCCCCTTCTTGGCCTGAGCATTTATTGCTGTTTCAGACTCATGAACATAAGAGCATGTGGAAAAATCTGCTGGCACCAGACATATTTTCTTTTCTATATCCATAAGAAACCTTTTAAAGTGAAGCAAAGGTTGTTGCCTAGTGTTGGTCCCACAAAATAGGGTCTGAGGAGGTGAGATTTGGATTAAGGTATAACCTTCTGCAGGTTCGAAGTGACCACTTTTAAGAAT
Source organism: Notholithocarpus densiflorus (assembly GCA_030021035.2). NCBI lineage: Eukaryota > Viridiplantae > Streptophyta > Magnoliopsida > Fagales > Fagaceae > Notholithocarpus > Notholithocarpus densiflorus. The sequence goes on from JARYZH020000075.1 coordinate 2,085,716, forward strand.
TAAACATGTTCACTTTTGCCCACAGCCCAGGACTTTTATTATTACACCAAACAGATCTCCCTACTTTCTGAAGTTCTATATTTATTAACTTGGCTATCTTATACAATTATGGTCATGTCAGATGCTAAAACCTCAAAGGTCTTTGAAATAAACTTGCAGTTTTCCATGAATACAAGTCTTACATATTTGAGTGTTACCTGATCCATGGATAACCTTTTCTTAGGATTCTTGCTGAGACATTGTTCTATTGCTTGAATTATCCCGAGAAGCTGGTGGAAATCATGGGAGTTGCCAATTTTGGGGTCGACTAACTGCAGGTACTTCCTCTCTTTGAGAAGGGGTTTTGCCTGCAGATATGTGAGATGAAATTTGTATGAGCAATCTAGTTAGGGTGTAAGAAATGTTCTGATTCTATATATGCATCGTGGTAGAAAAAGTCAAGATCAAAATAGAGTATGTTAATTCAGTTTGCATTTCACTTCCTAATGTAATTCTTCTTACCCATCCTACAAGACATTTTTTACCTAGCGTCTTATCCTTGGTCCTCCGGCCTGTGATCAGCTCTAGTAGAACCATGCCAAAGGAGTAAACATCTGTCTTAGTGGACAGTTTCCCACTCTCTGCATGTTCTGGTGCTGAATATGCTGAAGTCGCATCAATTTTGTCTTTGGAGAAGTGATCTGTTTTGTAGTGTTTTCTTGCAAGCCCAAAACCTCCAAGCTAACAAAAAATGAGATTTTTGAAGTTTGTTTTTTGTGTATATACCAAATATATAGTCTGATACAAGCTTAATAATTTATAAGGTTCAAGCTGTTACCAGTGGTGCAAAATCATGGTTTAGAAGAATGTTATTTGGTTTGATATCTCCATGAATTATATTGTTTTCATGTAGGTACTGTAAACCTCTGGAAATTCCCAGCGCTATCTTTATCCTATCAGTCCAAATCAGAGGTGTGGTACTTTGTCCTGTGCATTGGCATGAATTTCATTTAGCATTAGCATCAAATAATCACTTAACTGCCAAGGATAAAGTACTTCATATAAAATAATAAACAAAGAATTGTATTTTCAATTTTTTTTTTCAAGGACAGATTTCATCCAAACTAGTTTGGAGGAATCTCCTTCAACTCATAACGTGGCGGTTTATAAGACCATTAGCGTGTATTAAATCACATAATTTATTAAATTATTTAAATAAGTCACATGACTATTTAAGTAGGTCATGTGACTAAAAGTGCACGTGGATAATGTTTTGAGTTCCCACGTACTGGGTTTGAGGAACTTTCCTCCAAACCAATTTGGAGAAAACTTTGTTAAAAAAAAAAAAAAAGTTTTGCTTACACACCTCTTCAGCTTTCCATGCTTTCATTGAAACCCCAGTGCTGCTTCTCTTGGTCATTTCTTGTTCCTGGTCAGCTTCTGTTTGACCTGTAAGCTGATGGTTATTAAGAGGAAAAAAGCAGTTGATTCCAGCTCATGAGGGATAAGTCTAGAGGTTTTAGAGGTTTCCATATTGGTTTGGGAATCTCATGTTGATTAAAAGAATGATATTGAGGTAATAATTCTCATTAAGAATGTTAGTCCCATATTGATAAGAAGAGAAATAGGAGTTGTGAGGCCCTATAAATAGAGTGAATTGTAGCTTTTGTTGTTGTTATTGTTCTTCTTGTTGTTGTGTGTGTGTAAGTGAGAGAAGACAAAACTGTCTCACGTCGGTGTGAGAGCACCTTTAGTTTATTAGAGATTTAGGTTAGTTTATGTTTGTGAGTCTAATTGTAATCCATATTTTACTGGCTAGAGGCGAGTCCAAAGGGCTCTTCTTTAGCAAGGTTCCCTATGTTATCATAAAAAAAAAATGTAAGCCATATGATTGATAGTTTTATATTTTGATTTGCATTGCTCATGGATGAAAGTAAATATTTTGCATTGCTCATAGGTTCCCTATGTTATCAAAAGTTGCGAGCTGAATTTGAGGAGTTTCCAAAAACTTAGACAGATGGTGAGGATAAAGATAGTGGAGATATTCATATAGTTACTATAGGTACATATTCGATTAAAAATTCATGTATTTTAGATTTTGCTTGCTTCTTTCACATTTGTTAGAATAGAGAGTGGTTTGACACTTAAAAGACTTGTGATGAAGAATCACAGTGGCTAATAATATGGAGTGTAAAGTTGTAGAAATAAGTGAGGTTAAAACTAAGATGTTGGATGGGAATATGAAGAATTTGAATAATATGTGACATACATCTGAATATGAAAGAAATATGGTTCTTTAGCTAGTTGGATTATCTGGGTTAGGGATATTCTGCAAGAGTTGGATATATGAAAGTTAGCTAAGGTGTTTAGGTGATATTGAAGGGAGAGGAAACTTACAAGAATCTTACAAGTTGATTGGTGACACATCTAAATGTGGATTGCATGGAGTGAATGATGGAGCAAAAGACAAAGAGAGGAATTTAGTTTAAAAAAATTGCAAAGGAAGATAATAATAGATAGATGAGAATGAGATTTGTGAAGAATGTAACTAACATGATTATGAAACCAAGTTTGAGTGAGAATTTCAATCATTATTGGATCAATTGATCGTATTTCTTGTTGGAATGTAGTGGAGCACCCAAATCCACAAAAGGGTGCTAGGGGGTATCCAAAAAAGTACTAGTGAAAAAACCTCATGGGCTGGAGTTGGACATTTGTTGAATCTAGTCCAAGGGAGGAAAAGTTAGAGGTTTTCTTGTTGGTTTTGAAATCAACGTGGATTAAAAGAATAATAAGGATGTGTAATAATTCCCTATTATGAGAGTTAGTCCCACATTGATAAGAAGACAAGTAGGGAGATGTGATAGTCCAAATGAATGGAGTGGTAGTGTAGTTTTTATTGTGTTGTGTGTGTCTGTGTGTGAAAGTAAGATGTGTTAGTGTGAGAGCACTTGTTGATGTATTGGGCAATTAGTTAGTTTATATTTGTGAGCTTCGTGATAGTTTGTGAGTATAGTTTTAATATGTATTGTTGATATGAGATTTTTGTTGGTGTTGCCTATAGATGTATGTACTGAATTTACTAAAAAATCATGTCTGATGCCGATGCTTTTTCTTGTTTTGTGTGTTTCCACAACATAGACAGAGGAAACAACTAATTCAGTTGTAAATTTATATAAACTTGTTTCTTTTGAATGCCAAAGGGTAGCTCAATCATCATAGAATCACATATCACGAAATGAAGGTTATTATTTTGAATCTTGCCCTCCCCCCTTGTTTGGGACAGTGACTCATTAAATAAAGTTATCTCTTTCAGTACTTTATCAATGAATTTTCATGGAAAGATTGAAATAAGTCCTGTACTATGGAACTCATAACCAGTTAGTATATTCGAAGTGGGTTAATACTTACATCTGGGCAAAAGTTCTATGCTGAAAAGATCTTCATCATCTGGAAATCCTGGTAATAATTCATCATACATTACTTGGTTGTTATGTTGTACGTGTGCAGAGAGTTTGTCTATTCCAATTGTTTTTGGGCCTCTAAATTGTTCAATGCTGTTGTTACGCTTCATTCTCGATATTCCACATGTAAGCTTTTCCAGGAAGTATTTCTTGTCTTTCTTCATCTGCCTGTTCCACAGGTGAAATTTAGATCAATCACTATGTTGGTGCCTTCAAATACTTGTATTTTAATTCAACATCAACATTATTCAACAGAAATATTATTTTTTCCCACGTCCCTTATTTTTCATTATTTTATCCAACTTCCTTAGTGAATTGATATTTTGAATATGATATTGTTGTTTATAAAAATTGTATATGCGCATATAATTCAATTTGGATTGCATAGTTCAGACACAGTTTGAGTATATTAGTGCAAACAAGGATAGACTTTTAGGTGCTTTGGAAAAGGCTTATAAGCAAAACTTGGGACTGGATGGCTATTGAGCCTGAAGTCTATGCAACAAAATGTAATTTGACCTGAAGATGATAATTACCACAATAGATAGTGAAAACAATTTAAGGAAATCTGTAGAGATAGTCTGCAAGAAAATGGTAAAAAATTATTGATCTACACTCATTCAATGTCCACATTCATTTCTTATTATTCGACGACTGAAAAATAGCTGATTAAAGGAGTGTTAATCCTCATAGTTCCCCTATAAGCCCCCAGGGGCTCCCATTTTATGTTTTAAAACTCTTTTATAGGATTATTGTATGTGATAACTAGATTGAGGCTAACTTAGCTCGAGTGAAGCAGGAACTACAATTTATGTTACTTGAACTTGAGCAGTGCAAAATTCTGCTGTTTTGGCTTTATTTATGCAGCTGTAATTCCATGTCATGACTTATGTCCATACCGTTATATAACTAAAAGATTCACATAATGGTTTGATTTTTTTAACCTGTCAAGTATCACCCATGTTGCTTTTATATCTATTGCTGCTTTTAAAGTGACTTCCTTAGGTGAAGGTCCTGTGGCCACCTCTATGTCAAGTTCAACCTGAGATTTGCATGCATAAAATTTCATTAGCTCTCCAAATTTCATTTCATGCCATATCAAAACTTATTGTTTTCAACTCTTTAATCCGCTTAAGAGGCTACTAATAAGCCATAATCTCAATCAGTGAAAGGACTGATGCATAAGAGCTGCTTGATGGAATGACCATAAGTTCTTTAAAAATTCTCTGAAATGATTTTAATTTGATGCTTGAATGTAACACTTGGGATACTTGGGGAATTGAGATGAATGAATTTTTATTAAATCTACCTTGAGGATGAGCCAACTATATTGTTAATGTTATAATATTTTCTGCCTTATTATTAATAATACACGGATGATGACTTGGTAACATGTATACTTCAAACCTTCTACAACAAGTGTTAGCTGGGATGGCTAGTTATCATTATGAAATTTTAATGAAACAGTGTGACATATGAAATGCTAGTGAAATAGTCTATATAATGTTCAGAATTCTTTAGTTCACGGCCTTTATTTTCTGTCATCTTTGATCCATCTGACTTTGGAAAGTTATTGAAAGTCGTATTCTAGTTTTATTGATTACATTGATCTTCTACATCTAGTACTTAATTTTTAGATATTTCTAGGCAGTGAATCTACCAATCGGCTGTCTTACTTCTGCTATAGATTTCTCTTTCAAATTTGATTGAAATGAGACAACCATATCATAATACCTCCTATTTGTCTTGCCATATAGTTTATCGTATTTAGTTTTCCTATCGAATCACAAGCTCAAAGCTGCTTTCCTTTGCTGAATTTCATCAACTTTTTTATTTTATTTTTCAAGGGAGATTGGCTGTCTTGCAGCTTGATATTTCACTCTGGCTTGAATACATGATGAATTTTCAGAGCAATTATCCTTCAGAAGCATCCATATATTCCCATTTCTATTTTCAGATGCATCTCATAAATCTGAAACCAACCCACCTTAATTTAATTGATTAGTGTCAGTAAGGTCTAGAAGGTGGACTACTCGCATGTAGTTGCTATGAACTATGAGAGTGCATTGGAAAAAGTTCTCCAAAGATATGCCTTCTTCCTTAGTAGAAACGTGTGGAAGTTTTAGTGCCTCTCTCTATCACAAAATGACAGTCTCTCTTCTTTTCTATATCTTGTTTGGCCATGGTTAGACTGAATGGGTGCATTTATTATATATTGGAACCTTGCCAAATCAGGGGGGTGGGTACTACAACAACAAAATATTCAAATGTTTGAAAATGTTGTTTGAAGCAAGTTGAAGTTTATTAGCCACGCCAAAATCAGTTTTAGGTGTGAAGCCAATTGTCTGGGGCCTGTCCTTTTCTGGGCAAAACCTTGGGGGAAATGAAGGAAAAATCATGGAAAACTCTTAAAATTTTTCAGCAATACTATGGGGATTTTAGGCAACTTATTGATATACTTGGAAATGATTGATAAATTTGTAAGTAAATATTTCTTAGAAAATCCGTTTTTAAAAAAAGAAAAAGAAAAAAGACGTTGCTCCTGCACCTTTGTCTCTTCATATTTTATTAAATAGTTTAGTTCCTTTAATTGTTGCATGAGGTTTATCCTATGTTTTCCAGTACCAATTCATTTTATTTTATCAAGACTTCTATATAATTAAAGGCAACTTATACTCTTGTCATTCTCAGCCTGCAAGGAGAGTTTCATGAGACTACTGATTATAATTTGGCTAATCATATCTGCTAGCTAGGTGTCATTGTATATAAATTTGAATATAAATATGAGCAGTCTATAATTGCAAAATCAAATTCATATATTTGAATTTCCCAATGATATTGATTGGCCTTTAATTTATTCCCATAAAATTGTATGATATGATATTAGTGACATTTTAAAGTTCTAAAACTTAGATTCTAGTAGTTGATCTCAACAGTACCTGCTTTGCTTCATACAGTTTAGAAATCTCAGCAAGTTCTATGTGGTTTTGATACTCATTCTTCTTCCTAGCTACTTCC
>JARYZH020000076.1:0-58868 GCA_030021035.2 Notholithocarpus densiflorus
CTTTTCTTTTTCTTTTTCTTTTTTTCTTGTTTTGTTTTATTTGTCAACTTTTCCTCCCAATGGTTACATATATAATTCATTCATTCCTTTGAACCGTTACAGATTTGATTTGTATTCTTTCCTTGTTCACCCATAATGCCTATCAAATTGGAACCGATAAAATGTCATCACACTCTCAATATCATTTACCTAAGAAATTTCAATAATATGAGCTTGCACTGACTATGACATGTATTATAGACCTCAATATTCAACCATTTAACTTTATTATTATGCAACTGCTAGAAACAATGACCTGTTTTTGTTTCGTTAACCACTGATTCCTTCATAAAAAGCATGCGTTGAAGCAGTCAAATGTTTCTTTATTGCTGGAGAGTTGTCACTTGCTTCTAAAGGTGGAGATTGGCAAAGAAAAGGTATTAGAGGTAAGTGCAAAGCCTTTTCCTTATTCAAAAGCTCTAATTGTTTAAAGGGTTATAGAAGAGGCTAGTGACATCAAGGGAATAATTTTAATTTTTCTAATTTGGAGGAAGGTAAAGACATTGGAAGACAAGCGCTCACATACACAGACATTACACATACACGTGTAAAACAAATTGCATATAAAGTTATTTTTATTCAACTAGTAAATTGTTTCCAATAAATGTATATATCCACTTTCCAAATACACAAGTAGGAATGGCCTTGGATCGGGTATGGGTATGGGTATGGTATACCCATACCCGATCCGATTATTTTATTGAATTGTAACACAAGCAGTTTTAGATCTCAATTGCAATTCATGAAATACAATTCGAAAAAAAATATGACTCACTCAATTGAAAAATTAATCATGCGCTCTATCATTAGTTGTGGTCCTTGTGGTGGATATGGGATACCGTCATCTAAACGTTTCAAGCAAACTACAAACTTTTCCACAAAAGTCTTCTTGACTACTATGGCAAACTCGGCAAGATTGGTTTTCCATTCGCCAATGACACAAGCCCAGAACCTCTTACATGATTGCGGAGATCCATATCAAATATTGAAAACCCCGAAGATTAAACTGGAGAGGAATCACTACACCAAAATAAGTCTATTACATCAAGTGTTAATACAACAAAATTAGTATAGTGGTATTATATATAATATCACATCTAAAAATTAAAAGTCGTTGCAATAGTAACTTAAAAATAGTAAATTATTACATTAATAATAATTAGTTGTAATAATTTATAATTTTCAGTTGCAATAGAGATTTTAATACTAAATTGAATTTAGAAAATTTTTTGCAATAACTTAAATTGAAGAAATCAATTTTTTTTAATAACTTAAATTGAAGAAACCATTGTAATAACTTGATACCAATTATATATTTTGCGATATATTATAATAGATCGAAATTTCAAAGAGATGGCTTATTGCAACAAATTTAACATTGCAATAACTAAAATATCAATTATTTTACAATCTATTGCAATGACAAACATGAAGCTGCAATGAATATATTATTACAATGATCTAATTCTAATTATTTTACAATCTATTGTAAGAAAAAATATGAAAAATTTAACTATTACAATAAATATACCGTTGCAATAATTTGAACCCAAATTATTTTTGTCAATTTTTTACAATCTATTCTAATAAAATTCATGAAATAATAGTCTATTGCTACAAGATATTCAAAGTAATAAATTGTTTATTGCAATAGCAAATATATTATTACATCAAAATATTCATTAAAATATTTAAGGTTTATTGCAACAAAATTTTTTTGTAGCACAAACTTATTACCTCAAATTTTATTGTAACACTTCGCATAAACTATTGCAATGACTTCAATGTTATTGCAACGATTTTTTTTGTTGTAATAAACATTTTTTGTTGTAGTGTCTTTTTTTCTTAAGTTTGAATTCAATAAATATTTGGTGTAAACCACTACATTTTCACCCTCCAGTAAAAGTAACAACACATCATTGTTTTTTAACCGGTAGAATGAACCATCAAACAAAATCTTAATAAAAACGTTGTGATGTATTAAATATAAATATAAATATATATTTATATATATCATACACACGCACAATCGGCATAGAATAATATGAAAAGAAAGAAAACACATTTTTAAAAAAAAAAACACTTCGCGGTGTTGAACTTGAACATCAATTGGTTTTGGAAGCAACCAAATGGGAACAACGAGATAATCATTCTTTTTTTCTTTTTCTTTTTTTTCTTTTTTTTTTAAGTGAATAGTGGAGGCGGAAGAAGAAGTAGTTGATAAACGTGAGGGTGAATTCGTTTTTGACCGGCTAAACCGTGTGTTAATTTGTAATGGTAAAATTAAAAAATAATAATAATAATAAGAAAAGGCTGTAAGAAAGTAAAGAGTCTGGGACTATGGGGAAGTGTTTATCACATACTTTTGTAGGGCACAATCAGCACACAAATTCTAAACTCTACCGTATTCACATTAGGGGGATTCTAGCATTTTGCCCTTATTTTTTTAAAAATTTAGCAATATGTCCCTGTTTTGAAAATCGAGTTTTAATGTAAAACTCGATTTGTAGAAAATCGAGTATGGGACGATCAAACTTTAAAAAAAAAAAAAAAAAAAAAAACCCTTGCATGGAATGAACTCGAGTTCCATTTAAAATGCCACTATAGGACTCCCTGAACGCAGCTATAGGTATGGAACTCGAGCTCCATGAACTCGAGTTCCATGAAAGTTTTTTTTTTTTTTTTTTAAGTTTCATTTGGCATAACTCGATTTTTAGATTGAAACTTGATTTTATTAAAATCGAGTTTCAAAACAGAGGCATGAGCCTAAATAGTTTCAAAAGAGCGACATATTGCTAAATTTTTTTAAAAATAAGGGCAAAATGCTAGAATTCCCTTCATATTAGACAATGCAGGATACAATATTGTATTATTACTTCTGCTACTGCTAAAAATATGTATATAAAAGTTCCACAACAAGAATGACTACCACAGCACATCCTTACGCACTTAGATTACTCTAGCATAGAGCATAAATAAATTAAAAATAAAACTAAGAGTAAAGATAAAAATAAAAATAAAAAGACTACCTCCCCCATGTTCACCAGTTCCTTCCTCTCCATCATCTTCACCTCCATGTCCATCACTGTGATCCCCTTCATCACCGTCCCCTCCATCAACACTCCCATCCTCTCCGTCTGCATCACCATTGTCTCACTACACCAAAATAAGTCTATTACATCAAGTGTTAATACAACAAAATTAGTATAGTTGTATTATACATAATATCACATCTAAAAATTAAAAGTCATTGCAATAGTAACTTAAAAATAGTAAATTATTACATTAATAATAATTAGTTGTAATAATTTATAATTTTCAGTTGCAATAGAGATTTTAATACTAAATTGAATTTAGAAAATTTTTTGCAATAACTTAAATTGAAGAAATCAATTTTTTTTAATAACTTAAATTGAAGAAACCATTGTAATAACTTGATACCAATTATATATTTTGCGATATATTATAATAGATCAAAATTTTAAAGAGATGGCTTATTGCAACAAATTTAACATTGCAATAACTAAAATATCAATTATTTTACAATCTATTGCAATGACAAACATAAAGCTGCAATGAATATATTATTACAATGATCTAATTCTAATTATTTTACAATCTATTGTAAGAAAAAATATGAAAAATTTAACTATTACAATAAATATACCGTTGCAATAATTTGAACCCAAATTATTTTTGTCAATTCTTTACAATCTATTCTAATAAAATTCATGAAATAATAGCCTATTGCTACAAGATATTCAAAGTAATAAATTGTTTATTGCAATAGCAAATATATTATTACATCAAAATTTTCATTAAAATATTTAAAGTTTATTGCAACAAAATTTTTTTGTAGCACAAACTTATTACCTCAAATTTTATTGCAACACTTCGCATAAACTATTGCAATGACCTCGATGTTATTGCAACGATTTTTTTTGTTGTAATAAACATTTTTTGTTATAGTGAATGGAACACTACTGTATGATGTTGAAACCATCTCTCAGGCTAATATCGTACAAATCAAGGACCCACAATTGGATTCCAATAGTTGCGAATCCTTAAACAATTGGACTCTTCCCAGTCCCAACTCTCCATTCATCTCTTTTCAACGAGTCTCAGGCACCCTAACCCTGTTCAAATGCGACCGCACTCTCGATATTCCTCTACCTACAGGTTTTAATAGAACAGATTGCAGTAACTATGACATCTATTACAGTCCACAGTATAATTTAAGGTTCACTCCACCTAAATGTCCAATCATTCAGCTACCATTTTACTGGCAAGAGAAAAGTAATGACCTGTTTAGATTGTTATCTGCTGAGATTTTCCTGGAAGTGCTTGTGACTGAAGATTGTTGCCAGTGTTATATCAAAGGAGGTCAATGTAAGACTAACAACAAAGGAAAATATTATTGTACCAAAGGAACGAAAGGTATATATGGGTATAGAAATAATGCAAAAAAGTTTGGTTATGCAAGACATATATTCATGAAAAAGCACATCAAAAAGTTATATTTCTTATACATGTGTTGCTATATTTTTGCTCCATGCCATAATCCACTCTTTACAGAAATAGCTTTACCTGATTCTAATTAGTTTCAAATTTAGGTTATAAGATACATATGAGCTGTTTTTAATAGTTCATGTTGTAAGGCTGCTAAGATTTCAAAGCATGCCTCTTCAATCATATTCGTAGCTAGGTCCTTTTGTTCTTCCCCGTTTAACTAACACAATTTTTGTTATGCAGGGAATAATAAAAGCAAGGTACTAGTAATAGCATTAGGTAAGATGCCTTTTCAATCAGATATCTTGTTGCAATAGATATTCGAGTTTGCAATACGGAAATTAAATTAATCCACCCTACAAGTTATATATTTTATTTTTCAACACATATAAGTGCCAAATACAAGCCATCATGATATGCTTCTTGACTGGGTATGGCTAATTATCAAAGTTTTTTATTTTTTTTTATTTTTTTATTTTATGAATAGTTAATTATCAAAGCTTTACAGTATGTACCAAAATATGATTTCATGCAATGATGAGTTTTCAAATTACTCTATTATCTTTCCAAGGGATGTACTCCTACGTTCAGAATCTGTTAGAAGATTTTAAAAGAGATGTCCTCAAATTTTCTACCAAAATTAATGATGCGTCTTTGTTGATCGACGATAGATAATCTTTTACTGTGCATGACAAAAAATAGATATGTTGGAAGTTTAGAGGATATATTTATACGTTTCTATTGTACAATTTTATTTAAATTTTAGTGGATTCCACCCCTAAACTTCAAACATATCTATTTATTGTCATAATTATCCTTTAAAAAAATTTAAATTTTTTTGTTGAAATATTAAATTAATCTAAGAATAAATAATTTTAGCTTACAATATACACAGACAATAAAGCGTGGTGTATTGTGCTGCCACATTCAAAATTTTTTTTTTTTTTTAAGTTACAAATCTTAGAAAAGAAATTGTAGCTACTATCAACATTTGGAACAAATAATGTTAGCTTTCATTATTGACAATAGAGCTTCACTACAACAAAATGTATTTTCAGTGACGAAAATTTTCATCACTAAATGTCCATTTTTTTGTCACCAAGGACCTTTAGCGACGAAATCTGCTTTTTAGCGACAAAATTATTTTCGTCGCTAACACCCTTCGCTAACAGTATTAGCAACGAAAAATTTCGTCACTAAAGGTCCGATTAGTTAAAAAAAAAATTAGTGACGAAAACATTTCGTTACTAATAACACTATTTAGAAACGAAAATATTTCGTCACCAAAAACACTTTCTTTTATTAAATCATTTTTAGTGATGAAAAATTTCGTCGCTAAAACTATTTTTTAAGAAAAATCAGGTACATATAGTGGCATAGTCAAGTGGTTGATGCTTAGCTGAACTCAACTTCGAGTGAAGAAGTTTTATTTCTCACATAACCATGTTGCCAAAATACTCTATTTTCTCTCATATATTTGTGCTACACTTGAAACTGTATATACTTTCTCAATTTAATATTCAAATGGATAGACTAAAGCATTAGGTTGCGGATAATAAATATGGAAAAAAAGTACATAACACATGCACAAAATAAGAAGAATACTCAACATGCAAATCATCAATATATATATATATATATATATATATATATATATATATAACCAAAGTCTCCGAAGCTCCCATAATTTTCCATGTCAACACAATATTAAAAAAAAAAATTAATAAAAATACTTTTCTAAAACCCGAACCCGATGCTTTGCCTTCTCTTTCACGATGCTCTGCCTTCTCTTTCACCAAAATGCACGCCCTGCCTTCCTCTACCAGCTCCTCCTCTACCAGCTCCCCCAAAAATCAGACCCACGACAAACCAACAACAAAGCATCTAAAGACACCATACCCACCATACCCACAGATTCCTCAATCAAAACCCACCACACCCACAAACCAATAGACATCTTCTTCCTCAAAATAGAGGTCAATCTCATTCCTCAAACCACCCATTTGCCACAAACCACCCACATGCAACCTCAACAACCCAGAAATGGCGCCCCATTTGTCGTGGGTCTCATCTAGCCCATGGCCCATCAACTATGTCGGTCGGCGATACACCCAACCCAGTCCGTCGAAACTGGCCCAAAGGTAACTAATAAACAAATTTAATTAGAACTCTATAACTATTATCTTATAAATAGTTTATTCTTATTAGTCTTCTTCTTCTTTTTTTTTCTTTTTTTTTCACGGCTGTTCAATTTCTAGGTTTATTCTTATTGCCTTTCTCTTCATTCTTTTCCTCCATTCGAATTAGAGTTAAAGGTATGGTATTCGTTTTCCTCTATGATAATCTATGTACAACATTAATTGGTTTCATAGTATTGTTCGTTACATATTTACATCTCCAAAGTTGAATACAAGAAAATCCTGTGGGTTTGTATTTAAAATACAATACAATTTCAATAATTCAAAACCTAACCCAAGCTAATTCTTGCATTGTTGCAACATAGACTAGCTTTGGAACTGATAAACCTTCTATTAGAATTTCAAAAAGTGGAGGTATGTTAAATTTTGATTACCATATGTTAAATTGTTTTTTTACCTCATAATATCTTTTATAGTTAGTAATTTATTTGAATTATCGAACCCTATATGCTCAGGCACGCATCTGTATGACAAAATGCCTAAAAGAGGTATTGTATCATGTTTGAAATTGCACCTTAGTATCAGCGGATGTAGCTAACTGGTGCCTATATTCTCTCTCTAATTTGTTTCATTTGTTTCCCTTTTATTTTCTTAGGACTCAAACTCAGACCCTATCCTCTCTCTAATCTCAACCAAATCCATCACCACTCTCAATTTGCTTTTGTCGCTGATGTTGCATAAGGTAATGTTTTGTATTCAATTCTTTATTATATAATATTTTCTCAAATTTAGTCAGTGTTTTGAGACTTAGACCAATTCTTTTCTTAGTGCTATTTGATTACAATTTAGATGTCATGGAGTCAAACTTAATTTGTGTTGATAAAATTGTTGATCAATCGATTACAATTATGCTTGATGCTCTATTCATTCTCTAACATAACAAAAGCTGTAAACTATACTTATCAAAGTTGCGTCAATGAATTTATGGTTGCAAGGCTTCTTAGTTGGTGTCCTTTGAATTGTGGTTAGCCCATGATAGGAAACTTGATGAGATTTGGAATATGAATGATTAATTTTTGGATTTTTGGGCTTTTATGTGGTCTTTTAATATTGTGAGTGATTTCAGGCATATACAACCTACACAAAAGATCAACCTCAGGCAGCCTGTTAAGGTAAAAACAAAAACCTATGTTGTTGGGGGCATAACCACATAAATAAATTGTTGTATTTGTTTTGTTTGTTTTCATATTTAGTGTCACAGTTCTGTTTTTCTTTTTTCTTTTTCTTTTTTTTTGAGAAAGAAGCTGAATAATATTATTAAAAAAGATCGGCTAAATCAGCCTGAAATATAGAAAAAGTTGTGGTGGAACATCCTTCATCCACACTAAATGTTTGGAACATTAATAGCGTGTCTAGCCAAACTATGAGCAACAGAGTTCTGTTTCACTATATTGGTAGTTCTAGCAATAATAAGTTGTGCAATGTGATATTGGCATCACTATTTTTTACTTTTTTTGGTACCCTTGCAACTTCTTGAAACATACAAATATATATGCATTATTTAATCACACATCCCTACATTGTGCAATGCTTGAATGAATTTTTTAGAAGTTTTCTACTTTTATTTGTTATTGGCCAGAATTTGTGACTTTCTAAAAATAAATGGCAAATATAGTAGGCAAGATCACCATTGAGCAGTTGTAGGCAATGAGAGTTTTAGTAGGGATGGCATTAACAGAACAAGATCCTTGGTTCCTTTGTAAGTGTTTGTTTCCTATTAATTTGTTTCTTCTCTTTGATTTGTATATTTTTGGGATATGCTTTTGGTGTTATTGAAATTGTTTTGGATATTAGGAATTGGAATTGTCTTGGATCTTGATAAAAGCTTATAGGAGTTGAGATTGTTAAATTAGCTTCACCATCCCATTTCAGTTTTCAATTTACTCTTCTACCATATTTTTAGAAATCCATGCATATAGGACATAAATAAGAAAACTACAAAGTTAGTACTATTATTCAAAATGAAAATGGCATTGACCTTTTTCAAAAGCCAAGAATTTTGTAGGTTTAATCAATATTGTTAGAGATAGTCGTGGTTCTCCTTTATAGCCCACAGTGAATTAATTCCTTGCCAAGACCCATTGTGGATGGTTGCTACGACTCTGTTGAGAGCATCACATTTGTTGGCATTAATTCACTTGCAGGAACCATGCTTTAAGGAGATTTTAGATGTGTTAGAACATATTCATGTTTTTGTGTATTATGCAAAAAATGTATATTATAGGACAGTTTCTAAACAGTGTAATAAGTTAGACAATGCTTTGGCTAATCAGGCCAAGGAGTTAAGGAACCTATACACTTGGAATATTTTCAATAAAATTCTATCACTTTTGATTAATAATAATAATAAAAACTATTTAGTTTAATTCATTTTTTGTCATTTCTAAAAAATAAAGGTAGGATATTTAACCCAAGGTGAGATTTTATTCCTCAATTTTCTTCTTTCTAAACCCTGGAACCTGCACCTTTTATGGTTTCTAGACCTTTCCCTTCCCTTTAAATGACCCAGTTCTTGCTTTTAACTCTCTGTTTGTAGTCTTTGTCATTCCAACCATAACATCATGAACTACAATGTCTCAAGTCTAGCATTTGTTTAATACAAACAAGTGATTGTGACTGTTTATTTATTTATTTATTGTTTATTTCTCTATAGTTTTGATTATAAATACATTTCCTCTATAGTTTTGTAGGGTTGCTTTGTCACTATATTCTCTCCCAATTACCATGTTAAATTACTGATTGTCCCAAAATCTTAAACTATTAAAATATGGTAAATTTAATCATTTAACCATACAATTCTAATAGCCACAAACATGTTTCAATACTTATCTCTTTAGAATAAAGTTTCAATTAAATGCTTTTCGTGCCATGAGTAAGAAACTTTACGTTTAATTTTCAATCTAAATCAATTGATATGTGCCACACTTGTACAAACATGTTTCCATACTTATCTCTTTAATTTTCAACTAAATGCTTTTCTCTTACTTATCTCTCTCTCTCTCTCTCTAACCAATATAGGGGACCTCGTTCATGTTTGGTTCTACCCTAAAATCCAGTCTGTATGACATTTTTCATTAATAAAAGTGATTTATTTTCTAAGGTTATACGAACATTAGGCATTATGAATTCATTTGATGAATAGTTTATGGATTATATTGTATGTGATTTAGGTGTGTGTTAATAGGTGTGGTGTCCCACAACATTTAGGACCTTTACTTAACTTTGGTAACCCTAGTGTATGATTAAGTGGAAATAAAGGGTTAAGTTTGATTAGCATGCATGATTAAGGATTGCTATATATATAAAGATAATTAACTAAGTAAAAGAGAAAGTGGAAGGAAAAATACACTCAAGGTTTTCTACTAAAGCACATCTATTTAATTAAGTACAATTATGTAAATGAATCGGTAAGTGCATTTTTGCCTTAACATTCAAATACCTTGTAATTAGGTATCAATTCTTCAATGGTTATAAGAATTATTTAATTATATTTATTATAAAAGTTGGATTCTAAGCTTGGTGGATGCATGCCACAATAACACGTTGTACACACAATTTTCGTGAAAGATAAATCACACGATCACGAAATAGTGTAACAAATTATCAACTTGTATTGATTTGCATATATGTGAGTACAATCCTCTGTATGAATCTTTACAATGAAAAAGTATAGTAAATTCCTCTGATTCGATCTCCAAGAAACTTTACGATCCGAAGGGACTATGAAGCTTGATCTTGAATCATGCTTTGATGTCTCCAAGTTGAATGAATACTTGAATGTGCTTGATTTGATGCGAGGGCCATTGGCTTAATCTCATATTGGATTAAACAAGAATTCACACCTTGATTTGAAGAAGTAGGAATAAGCCTTGATGAACAATAGAATTCTTATGAAGTTAGAGATGACTCTGTATTTTGGTAGTGTCAATAGGGTTTTCTCTCTAAATGTCTTTGTCCTCCCTTTTCTCATATGAGAAGCTTCTATTTATAAGCAACTCAATAGCATTTGATTTGGAATTTTCTCTCAACATTTATTGAGAGTAAATTATGAATTTAATTTGGTCTTCCATTTAATAAGAGCTTTCTATATGAGTCTTTTCTTCTACTATTGCCATATGGCTTTTTTCATTTGATGTTGTCACGTGGCTTGATTTCATTTGCTGATCATTCACGTCATCAATTGTAGATTAATTTGATCACAAATATTTGATCATGAACAATCGGACAGTTGTGAATACATCATAAAACTTTGATGTCTGCAAATGCCCCCACTTCAAGATTTGGCTTCATGCATGCTTGTGATGCATGAGAGGAGGATTGAAGTCCACCATCTTCTTGATTGATTTTTTTTTTTAACTTTTTTTTTTTTTAATCTTTTTTATAAGTGAGCTTTGATTTGTTTGCAAGATAGATTTGTCCTAAATGGCAATACAGCTTACGTTGTTCCTTTCTTTCAACTTTAGACCATCAAGCTTTGGGCCTGCGTGCGTGAGACTTTTTTTTTTTTTTTTTTTTTTTTTTTTTACATAGCCGTGGCTTGCTCGTCTGCTTCCTTGGCGTGCATGACTTTCAACACTCTTATGCAAAAAAGGTAGCCTAGTACATCACATTAGGGTACTACTGAGATTAATTTGATTCTCAAAACCTTGATGAGCAATCCAATGCTTACTTCCGTTTTGTACAAGACTCCCACCATTGAAAAATTGTTTTCCTATTAACCGGAGATTTGTTTCCTTAGCTGATCTAGTGATTTAATTTTTCACCCTCCCAACCTTTCCTTTTACACCCTGGTTGATTGTAATCAAATTTTGCTTTCCTTTACTTGCTACCTACCTTATAGGTATTTATTGATATTTCCCTCTATAAATTGGACACGGTAGGCACTCCCCCTTTCACTCTAGTCTAGGGTTTCTTATCTTCAGCCACTAGTTGTTCTCTAATACAGGTTTTCTTTTTTCTTTTTACAGGGATACAGAAGTTCCCGCAGCGGTGCAACCTCCAATGGATCTTCTCATCTTTAGCATGGATCGCTTCTCTTCCATACGTCAGCGCCAAAGTCCAGAACGGGTCATGGTGTTCTACTCTTCGTCTTAGTATCCAACGGATTCGAGCATCGGTGGTCCTCTTGCCATCTCTGAACTACAGGTGTGTAGCTTTATTCCCACATCCATCGTCTCCACCTCGCAGCTGTTGGCTCTACCGTAGTGACATCTCCGCTTCAGCACTAGGGTCCCAAGCAAGCCGCGGTGTCCAGCTCTTCTTTTTTAGCATCCAACCGATTTGAGCATGCCGTACTCTGTGAACTACGGGAAGCTTCGTCCTTGAGCCCATCTCACTGCTTTCGTCTTGTGAATGTCAGCGTAGACAGCCTCTTTGCTTTCGTCTTGTGACTATCGGCGTAGCCATCTCACATCATCTTGCAACGACCCCTGGTGTGTAAGCTTCGTCCGTGTACTCTTCTCATCTCAGCTTCTTGTGGGCTAGATCATCGACATTACTCTGCTATCTCATCTTATCTAGAGAATTCTATCCACTCCCAGCGACATGCGACATTTGGTGTTGCCATATCTACTCCACCGGTGCTTTGAGATCCCACCAAACACCTTGTGATTATCAACGTAGTCTCATAGACAGTGTGTTAAGAAGAAGCCTAAAGCTAAAGGTGAAGGTGAATTGAAGAAGGCTAAAGGTGAAGGTGAATTAAAGAAAGAATTGAAAAAAACAAGTCTGGTTTGAAGACAAGCATTGCACAGATAAAGCAATAAAGCATTAGAAGAGGCTTAAGGTGTGGCTGAAGAGGCTACTTGAAACATTGAGTAGTTAAGTGGCACATGCATTGCATGTGTGTGAAACTAGTCAGTTTAGGGGAGTGACACTTGGCTTAATTTGGAGGAGCATTTTTTAGGAATTTTTCTCGTACTTTTGCTCTCCTTTCTGATTTGTAATTGCTTGTATAAATACAAATTAGGTAGTTTTTGTAATTGATAGATTAGAGCAATAAGATTTTGCTTTCCTCATAACTTTCTTTCTGTTTCTCGAACTTTCTTAAACTTTCTACAATTTTCTTTCTTGATCTGTGATTTCTTGTTTTAGCTTGTGTTTTTAACACAGTGACCGTGCATCTTCTTTGAACCACGAATGCTCTTCTCATGGCGGTGGCATAATCAACGTCGCTTTAATCCTCCATTGCGTCAATGTCCAAAACAAGTCTTTGTGTTATGATCTTCTTGCCTTAGCGTCCAACGGATTCGATCATTGGCGGCTTCGGCTTCAAACAACCTTCTTGAGTCGGCGCTAAGTCCAGAGCAAGTCATCGTGTACTGCTCTTCATCTTAGTATCCAACGGATTGCACTTACTGCCCTCATTCCGCAACCATAGGTGTGTAGCTTTGTTCGCGCATCCATCGTCTCCACCTCACAGCTGTTTGGGCTGAAGCGTAGAGATAGTCATATATCGGAACTACGCCCTGAACTACGCTCTGTTTCAGCCCTGAACTACGCTCTTCGTCTTTCAGGTCTTGCGGATTGTAGTACCAGCAGCTTCATCTTAGACTTTATTGCAGCAGCCCTCCTTTGTGAGTCGATGTCCACCGCGCCATGGTCCAGAACGAGTTGTGGGGTTCTAATCTTCTTGTCTCAGCATCCAAAGGATTCGCGCATCGGTGGTCCTCTCGCTGTCTCTGAACAACGGGTGCGTAAGCTTCTTCCGCGTAGCCATCTCACTGCCTTCGTATTGGCATTGCGACCATCGGCGTGTAAGCTTAGTCTGCGTATTCGTCTTTGCCTCGCAACTATCGGTGCTCCTGGGTCTCCAAGCTGTGACGCGATGGTACTTAGGCACTCTGACTTCACTCTCTGCTAGCCACGTGTTTCCATGTTGATTATTTGTATTTGCAGGGCTTAAGAAATTGTTGTGGTGTTCCTGAAATTCTTTGTATCGATTCTGCACTCACTTGAGGTCGACGTCTTGTATGAACAAGCATGGGCTTCTCAATTGTCTTCGTTTTAATTCTGCGTGGTCCTACTTTCATGGGTTTTAATCTTAATGCTGCATGTGATGACCAAATTGTCCTGGAAACACGTCTTTCACCTTTGGATAGTAAGCATGCAATCAGCCACGCCTCCCAAAATTTCAATGCATGCGGACACATGGCTATCTCCCAACCTTGCACCCCAATACCACACCTCATGATTAATAAGCCACAATCCACAAATGCATGGCTATGACTTTAGATAATGGACATGCAATTATCCTTTGATCTTAACATTCACACGAATACAAGTACCTAACTCATGTTGCTGATTTTTTTTTTTAGGTGTATGATGTGGTTTGGACCAAACAGAGCTCTGCTTGACTTGTCGCTCTTCGACGCTCATCTTTGCTTGGGTCATGATCTCTACATGCTTGATATTTTTAAGCAATCTTGATCAAGTAGATGTTTTGCTTCTTCTCTCACTTGGATTGCAATCTCTACATGCTTGATTTTTTTTTTCTTTCAAGCGATTGTGATCAAGTAGATCTTCTGGCATTCGTCTTCATCCCATGGATCATGAGCATTCATTACCTTGTAAATTACTCATCCGGCTAGCTCCTTCAACATTGCTACTTGCTAGCATTACCAATTGATTTGAAATTTTTTGGATTTGCACTTCACAATATTTTTTTTTTTTTTTAGATATGTGACTAAACTTAGTAAGTGATACCAAGTTGCCTACGTACCTAATAAGGGATCAAGTCATATAGTAGTTCCAGGTTTTTTTTTTTTTTTTTTTTTTTTTTCTTCTTTTTGTCCCTAACATTTTTCTAGGTTGCCTCTTTCACAGTTTTCAACTTAGCAGTTTTTTTTTTTTTTTTTTTTTTTTTTGGGTGGGCAGTTGAAGCTCTTATTGAGGAGCACATTATATTTTCAAACTTAGTGACATTTTGCCTTTATGGGACTAACCATTTGCCCATCTTTGTCAACTATTTGGTAGGTACCATTGTTGTGAACTTCTCGGACAACATATGGACCATCCCATTTTGATGTAGACTTCTTGGACAACATATTGAATGGTCGTCATGTTACGAGTGCCAAATCTCCTACTTGAGAAGGATATGGACGAGCTCTTTTGCTGAATGCTTTGGAGATTTGATCTTGGGGCTTTTCGTTGCATGCTTTCGACTCATCAATTCTCAAGTCATCATTCATCGCCTTGAAAAAACCTTTGGTGAAAAAGTCATCAAGCGTGATTGGAGATTTGCTTCTTTGTTGCAACAATTTGTCGTCATGAACTTCTTTATTTTGGATGCTTGGATTTCTTTTCACCTTCTCGTGAGGTCGTCTTGGACTGTTCTTTCGATATTGCTTTTTTGCATAGATCACTTGTGATTTCAGGTTGCATTGCTTCCAAGATTTCTTTCGAGTTACGAGAGCCCAACTCCCATCTTCGTTCATTGGCTTGCCTTTTATTTTAGCTTCATTCAGTGGGCCTAAGCATGGCATGTGAAAATTTCCAATTGTTCCAAATTGAATATGCTTGCTAGATGCCCCCAGTGTTGAAGCTAAAGGTGACCATGTCTTTGTTGGAGTTTGTGACTTTATTAAAGCCAAGGATGTAGTGGTGAACGTGGTATAGTTTAACTCAACTGTTTCATCCAAGTCCAAGAGGATTTTATCCTCCTTTGCAAGCCTTATGATGATATCTTTCAGAACAAAGCATTTCTCCACCAGGTGACTTACAACTCGATGGTATTTGCAGTACTTTGGATTGTTGGTGTGACCCATTTCTTCCGGTCTTTTGCATTCCGATAGCTTAATTATCTTCTTTTCTTGGAGGTCATCAAGCATTCTTGAAACATCAGAGTCCGGAAAAGGATATGTCCTTTCTTCCATCTCTTTCAAGGTGGGTCAACGCCGTTCCTTTTCTTGTGGTATACTTGTGTACTTCTTGTAACGAATAGGCTCTGTAGTAATGGCTAAAGACTCCTCAACAGTAGACTTGGAGTACTTGTCACCTCTCTTCATATCTTTATCAACGGGTAGGCCTTTTTCTCCATGGCTAAACAAGCTAAGCTCCATGTCATGTGCCCGAGTAGCAAGTTCTTCAAAGGTACGAGGCTTGATCCCCTAGAGGATGTAAAGTAGTCCCCAATGCATACCGTGGATGCACATTCCCACCCCAGATGCTTCTGAAAGGCGATCTTTGCAATCAAGGCTTAAGGAGCGCCAACGGCTAATATAGTCGACGACAGGCTCATACCTCCATTGCCTCATATTTGTTAGTTCTATCATGCTCACTATGCGACAGGTACTATGATAGCGATTCAAAAACTCTCTTTCCATTTGCTCCCAACTGTCAATGGATTCAGGCTCAAGATCGATGTACCAATCAAAGGCATTCCCTCAAAGGAAGCGAACAAATTGTTTCACAAGCAGACCTCCTTCAGTGCCAGCATTGTTACAAGTTTTGACAAAGTGCGCAACGTGTTGTTTGGAATTTCCCTTTCCGTCAAACTGTTGAAACTTGGGAGGTTGATAACCTACAGGCATTCGTAAGTTGTCAACCCTCTTTGTATACGGCTTCAAGTACATAAGAGAACTTTGAGGTGCACCACCATATTGAGCTCGAATAGTATTTGCTATCATGTCTTGCAATTGCTAGACTAATAGAAAAGTGATAAAGGTAGAGCTTTCTTGTTGGTTGTCAGCCTTCTTTAGAGAAGATGTATGAGAACCTTGCAACATATGCTGATGAGTTTGAGATTGGCCATTGTTAGACTCCCCTCGATTCCGAACCTCAACCTCAAGCTTGTTCATAAGGGTGGCGATTTGAAGGTCTTTCTCCTCCATGGTCTTGGTAAGTTTAGTGATGGCACACCCCATTTCAACAATCTTTTCATCAACAGTAGTAGCCTTCGTCATCATGGCCAACATGAATATCGTACAAGATGAGCTTCCCGAGAAAATTGAAAAGGTAACCTCTAGAGAGGATCCTAGGGACGAACCCAGCCACGAAGTAGTGCTTGACTCAGCATTTGATGTAGAGTAAGGAGACTTGCCCCCTAACATTGAGTTCTCTAAAATGAATGTTGAATCTCTCGCCTTTATGAAGGTGTGCTTTCTTGCCCCTAGAGTGCTTAAGGAGATAATCGTCTTTGGTTGAGGTGGAGCATTGGTGAGCTTGGTCATAAGAGCTTCCCAACGACTTCTTTTGCTGTGAAAAATTTCATTGCCTTGCCTTTGTTTCGAGTTATGGGAATCGTGGAAGTACTGTTGCTTATTGACCCTCCAACGCTTTTGGTAGCATTCTTGGACATTTGAGACTTCTTTGAGGCCATTGATCTTGGCAAATTGGAGACTTTAAGATTTCTAGGAAGGAGAAAGAGATGAGAGGTAGAGATGTCCCACTGGGCGTGCCAGAAATTTGTACACACAATTTTCATGAAAGATAAATCAAACGATCTCGAAATAGTGTAACAAATTATCAACTTGTATTGATTTGTATATATGTGAGTACAATCCTTTGTATGAATCTTTACAATGAAAGAGTACAGTAAATTCCTCTGATTCAATCTCCAAGAAACTTTACAATCCGAAGGGGCTATGAAGTTTGATCTTAAATCGTGCTTTGATGTCTCCAAGTTGAATGAATATTTGAACGTGCTTGATTTGATGCGAGGGTCGTTGGCTTAATTTCAGATTGGATTAAAGAAGAATCCCCACCTTGATTTGAAGTAGGAATAAGTCTTGATGAACAATAGAATCTTATGAACTTAGAGATGACTCTCTATTTTGGCAATGTCATAGGGTTTTCTCTCTAAGTGTCTCTGTCCTCCCTTTTTTCACATGAGAAGCCTCTATTTATAAACAACTCAATAGCATTCGATTTGGAATTTTCTCTCAGCATTTATTGAGAGTTAATTATGAATTTAATTTGGTCTTCCATTTAATAAGAGCTTTCCATATGAGTCTTTTCTTTGACGTTGTCACATGGCTTTCTTCATTTGATGTTGTCACGTGGCTTGATTTCATTTGCTGATCATCCACGTCATCAATTGTAGATTAATTTGATCACAAATATTTGATCATGAACAATCAAAAAGTTGTGAATACATCATAAAATTTTGATGTCTACACACATGTTCCTACCCCCTCTCTTATCTTGCATGCAAGTTTAATTTCTTGCCATGACTTGTTTTTATATTATTTTAATGTAAATTTAGCATGCTATTTTATTGATTTCTTATAATATGCTAAAATGTGCTTGACTTTTCTTGAGTGTTTTTCATGTGTTCTTCAATATACTAGGCTCTTGATTTTAAAATTAGGTTGAAAATGTAAAATAATGTGTTAGTACTTAACTTTATTTAACACGTTCACATGCTAGATTTAGGGTAATCATTTTTTTTTTTTGCTGAGAAGATTTAGGGTAATCATAATCACACACGATCACAATGTTCCATTATTAGAAATATCTTTGATTTCTAGGATGTCACTACTCACACACATTCACTACAATCTACTTTTCAACCCAATTCAAATCTTGAATAAATTAAAATTAATTAGGGTTTTTACACATGTACACATTTAATTTCAAGCAAATAACATGTCACTTTTACTTCAAAGCAAAAATGTGCAATTGATTGATAACATATTAATTATTTAAATGATGTGACATAATCATTAGCTACCATAATTTAGAAGATTGCTTTCATCGAGCAAGATGGGTGGCTAACACCTTTCCACATTGTAACTTAGCCTTCAAACTTAGATCAAAGGTTTGCAGATCAATATTTATCCATGTAATCTTCAATTTCTAGATAATAACTAGAAAAAAAAACCATGTACTTTTATCTTAGATTATCTAGGACCAAAGTCATATAAATTTTTAGAGCATTTACATCAGTTGATGTAAAGTTGTGCATAATAGAAAAAGACACCAATTTTACACATTTTTCCTAAAAAATGCTCCACATCAGTGCTTCTAAACTTGTGCATATTTGCACATTTGCTACAGTAGCCATGCATATATGCACGGCTACTGTAGATCTTGTATCTAATATTTTAATAATTTCTCTGTCTTCATTGTCTCTCTCTTCCTTGGCTGTGTCCGTCTCCAATTTGCTGCAAATTCACCCCACACTGCCCGACCACCATCCTATCACGACCACCACAATTCATCACAATCCATGATATTCCAATCACAAAATCAATCAAAAATAAAGGAAAATCAAACCAAAAATCAATCCAAACCCAAATCAATGGAAAACTCAACAACTTAAAACTCAAAATCAAACTTTCAACACAAAACCCATCAAACCAAACCCAAAATCAAACCCAAACCCAAACAAAGCCACCGCCGTCGCCACCGCCATGGAAAGCATGCTGCCATTGGAAAACCCATCCCAAAAACAACCAAACCCAATGGAAAACCTCAAAACCCACCAGTGTCGCTGATATAACCTTGGATCTGTTGCCAGAGCCGTCAAACCAAACCCAAAATCAAACCCAAACCCAAACAAAGCCGCCGTCGTCGCCACCACCATGGAGAGCATGCTGCCATCGGAAAACCCATCCCAAAAACAACCAAACCCATAAGAAAACCCAATGGAAAACCTCAAAACCCACCAATGCCGCTGATATAACCTTGGATCTGTCGCCGGAGCGGTCAGTATGATGTTCTGTGTGGTGGCTTGGGATGAGAGGGAGGCTGAGAGGGAGAGTTGAGAAAGAGAGCACCGTGACTTTTTTTAGAAGAAAGAAAGCACCGTGAGTCTGAGAGATTGAGATGAGAGAGAGATATAATAATAAAATAATAATAATAAAGATTATTTAAATAAAATGAAGTGTATAATAGACAAACTGATGTGGGTGTTTTGTAAAAATAGGAGTGTATAATAGAAAAAGTAGGTTTTTTGTGTAAAATAGACGGAATCTTTTGCACAGACTGATGTAATTGCTCTTAGAAACATCAATTTATATTCATTTTGAGATCAATAAAGAAATGTTTATGTTAAACGTTTTGCGTTCCTATGGCAAAAAAGTTCGCCGATTAGTGGGCACAACCCGTTAGCCATATTGGCCTCATTAAGGCATGTTTAATTCCATTAAACATGCATGGTTGTTACAAAGGGAAATGCAACCATTTATACCTTGGTTGGCTAATTCCCTTCAAAAGAAGTGAAAGTGAAGTGAACGTAGTAATGAATAGATAAACAAATCTCTCTCTCTTGGTCTTAATTTCTCTCTTTAAGGAAGTTTTTAGGCTGCAAAAATAGTGTACCATGCTCTCATAGCAAGCACCACCATGAGTAATATCATAGAGGTGTGGATAGCAATGTGAACAATTGACAAATCGATCCTAAAGGTGTGTAACAATTTCTTTCAGTTTATTTCAATTATGGCTTTCTTTTGTTTTCCTTGTAATAAAATAAGGTGACTCTGTATAAAACCCTCAATCTAGGTGAAAATGTGTGGTTAGTCAAACCTTTATTTGAGAGGCATTAACATGACTCCACCCGTTCACGCGAGTTTGGTCCAAATTCATTAAATGGGTTAGGAGTGCTGTCTCTCACATCTGGCCACATCGACCCCCACAGTCAGGGATGGAGGGAGACTTGGACATTGCCCCCTAATTTATTTAAAAAAAAAAAATTTAATACATACATAGGTAACAATTTTAGTAATTTTGTTCTATAAAATTATTTTTGCCCCCCTTAACAATATCATTGATTCTTTTAAGACTACTACTATAGTCACAAACTTTTCTACAACATTTTTATAAACTGTTGAGGTAGTAAATTTTTATTAGTTTGCATATGGGTCCATCACTTACATCATATTTTTACTTACTAATAACTACTCACCACATTAACAATTTGTAAAAAAAGTTTGTAAGTTTAGCATTTACCTCCTTTTAAAGTTAGATTTAAAATTTAAAATAAAATAAACAAGCCTAAAAAACTTACCCAACAACAAAAATTATCAATAGTAAACCTAAAAACAATTAAGCCCAATTAACTAATTTTATCCAAAACATACAACCTAGCCCTTTAAGAAATTTTAAACAAAAGAATTTTATCCATACCTAGGTGCACACATAAAAAATACAAATAAATAAATAAATAACCATTTAGCTGTTAAACAAAAGAGTCATAGGCTAGAGCTATTACACACAACCAATAGCAAAGCTGCTCCCTCTAACTTCAAGTCCTGGGCTCTATCTTTGCCCACAGTTCTACTATGATTTCTCCCGATACAGGACCTTACCGGCCGATGTTCAAGCATGGCGTTACGTATTTATAGTACTTTTCCAAATCGTTATTGTGGGGGCACAGTGCACCACAAACAAAACCCATTTATGTTCAATCATGGAATTAGGGCTGTCCAACGGGTAAAAGACCCGACCAAACCGACTGAGTCTGACCGACCCGAGGTCCAACAAGTGGACCTGAAGTCCATGGTCGGTCGGATGCAGGTCCCTTTCTAATAAAAACTGAATAATCGGTTCGGGTAGCGGGTCAATGGGTTAACAACCCGTAAAATCCGACCCGACCGAAGGTCTCAGATTTAAACAAAAATATATGTATTTCTTCGGTTCTTTTTAGGTGTAAACGTGAAGAGTCTAAGACTGATAAGACTAAAGCATGACTTGTTAACTGTTAGAGCACTTGCAGCAATGGAGTTAAATAGCTATATAGCTATTTTAGCTCCACCAAAACACAAAAAACCACCATCTAGCAGTGGGGCTGAAGCTATTTTTTTTAGCTTCATTGCTACAATGCACATCTATCTATGGATGTGCATTGTAACTTGAAGCTAAAAAAAAAATATATATATATATTTATTCAGCCTGAGATTAAAATAATTCTTTTGTTCTCACACCGTGCCTCTCTCTTCAGTCACTCTCATCTATCTGAAACTCTCTCTCAAAACTCTCTCCTCAAGCTCACTATCTCAACGTCACTCTCTCAAGCTCACTCTTTCACTGCCGCTGGCCCAAGTCATCCTCAACGTCGCAGCCACCGAAGTTGACGTCACTGACCCACCAGTCGTCCCAAGCCGCCAATCAGGCCCACTTCTCTTTCGTCGATCAGATCCATGCCGACACTGTCCTCCTCACCGAAGCCCAACTCTGTGATTGGTGATTTTTTATTTTGTTTGTAATTTGTGATTTTGTTTGGTCTGGATTGAGGAAAAAGATTAGAGATTTGGGTTGGTTTTTTTTTTTTTTTTTTTTGCTGTGGACTGGTGGTGGTGGTTGTGGGTGTGGCTAATAGTAAAGGTGGTTGTGGTTGGTGCTGTGGATATTTTTTGAGTAGTGAGATATATTATTTTATTGTAGTGGATATATTATTTTATTGTAATGTTTATATTATTTTATTATGTTGAAAGTTAAAATAAATTCACTGCTGCAATATGTGTAAGTAAAATAAATAAAGTAAATTTTTGTGGTGCCAAATAACTAAATTTTTAACTCTATCTCTTACACGCTATCTAAAGATTCTAAACCTCACACGTTCTGAAGGTTTAGAACAGCTAAGTTTCAAATCAAACTCAGAGACTCTCCAGTCTTCCACTTCCCCATGAGTCCTTCAAAAGTTAGACTTAAGCCAGTTGCCTCAGTCCTCATCTCACTCTCATAAATCAATCTCCGTATCTCTCTACTCTCTGGTCTATAGTCTCAACTCTTCACTCCACACTCCACAGTCACACTCTCCCCACTCCTCTCCAAACGGACCAAACCCTAGCTGCCTCCGCTGCCGCCGCCTCACACCACACTTGACACCGCCACCATGGGTTAAGTCTTCTCAGCCTCTCGGTCTCTCTACTCTCTAGTCTCAGGTCAGGTATATTTTCTTCCTTTTTCATCTCTCTTTTTCTCCATTTTGTGATATGGGTTTACCATCTTGTTCAAATTATTTAAAACTTAAAGATCATAGTTTTGAGAAATTGCTTAGCCGAGTATCCTATGTAGTCACTCTCTCTATACTTTTCTGTTTGATTCAAAGATGAAGGGACCAAAACTGACCAAGCAATTGGATTCAAAGATGAAACCCTAGTTGTTTTGATTTGATTTGTTGGGTCAAAGATGAACCCCTAATTTGTTTGTGCACAAATGTGTTCTTTTTCTTCTTTTTTATTCCTTGTTCTGTTTTTTTTAATGAGCAATATACTTCTATCTTCCATGTAAATTTTGTTGTGTGGGTGTGTTTGGAGCATATGATTTCTTTCATTTCTTGTTACTACAATTTCTCTAGATATTTTGCATTCTTCCCATTATGCATCTTATAAATTTGTCATCTGTAGGGTTTTCTAATGTTTGATAGTGGATATTGTAAGTTTTTATTTATTATAATGGTAATAGTTTATTCTATTTGTAATCTGTAGCATAGAGTATTTGCAATATTGTTCTTGATGATGAAAAATACAAAGGCTTGTTTCTCAAACATTCGCAGTGGCTGCCTATGAGCTTTTGCCTTTGCCAGGCTTGAGAGCTAATGCTGCTCTATATTTCCTTGGATGTCTGAAAGTTGTTACTTTGACATACAGAATTAGCTGGCAGTGAGTGTTGTCTTTTTAGTGAATTCCTAGTTGTTCTGGTTGTTTGCTTCTATTATTTTTATTATTTTTTGTTAGAATGGAATCCTCATTGCCATATTTCTTAGTTGTTCCCACTAAACTTTTTTCTGACTGAATTTTATTCTCCAAATTTCTAAATGTCAATCTGTCTTGAAAAGTTTTGGTGGTACTGTCTTTGTTTTTTAAAATTAAATGGTTAGCTATTTTTTTATATCCACTGATGATAAATTAGATGTCTTGTTTCTCAAAAGTCTAAACAATTGCAGCGGCTGCCTCAGTGCTCTGCTTTCTTTGGTTGCAAGTGCTATTGCTGCTTTAGTCTCTCCTTGAATGCTTGAGGTGTTCGTTCCTTTATAATATATAAGTTTAAACTCCTCTAAATTGTTTTATTTCTTCACATTTTGTTACAAATAAATTTGTGATTCAAACAATTTTCAAATGTTTGGAATTGAGCACATTAATTTGTTACTCTAAGATCGGATGTTGATGCATTTACAATATTATTGTTGATGATGACAAATCCAAAGGCTTGTTTCTCAAAACATTCGCAGTGGCCGCCTAAGAGCTTTCCCCTTTGCCGGGCTTGAGAGCTAGTGCTGTTCAATCCTTCCTTGGATGTCTGAAACACATTTCTCTTTTATAAACTACATTGATGTTATGAATCTTTTCAGACTAATCTTACAATTATCATACATATTGTTTTGTTTCATTTAACTTCAAAACTTGTCTGTTAAGTGTTATTAAAGGTGTCATATACTCAAGTTTCTGCCCTTGCTTGTAATTCTGTTGATATTGGTTACTTCCCTTTCCGTTATTTTGTAGCTTTTGTTCTTTGTCTTTATATATTGTTGATAAATATCTTTTTGCCCTTTGTATTGTAGGAGGAAGGAATGTCACATTTTTTTGTATAGAAGGCAGTCTTTTGGATATATTTTGGAAGCTCTTTTGGACAAATGTATTTTGGAAAGCTTACTGTCTATGTTGGCTTTTTTTTTTTTGGTAAACTCTATGTTGGCTTTATTTTCTATAAGTTAGGTCTTGTTAACTATAGAGAATAGAGTATCTCTTTAGTGCTTTAGAAAAGATATTTTTTGGAAATACTTATGGTATTTCATAATTGTAACTAATTATATACTGGAACTAATTATATACTTATTGTAACTAATTATATGTACTGTTGTGAATACTGTAATTAGCCTACTGGGAAATATTTATCTGGAGTGATATTGCATTTTGCAGAGCTTGAAGATCCAATTTAAAATGAATGAAGTAAAAAATAGAGCTTGAGGGCCATTTTAAAATAAATGAAGTAAAATAGAGGCCCAATCTTAATATGTATACAAGAAAAATAAAATCCTTGTAATTTTGAAGGCCCATTAATATTCGCACAAAAGGCCCAAAAAAATCTATGAAAATCCACAAATTGGCCCAATCTGTGGTTCTGACCCACCAAACCATTGACCCGAACCATTGGGTTTGACCTGTAGGTCGGGTCGAGTACAGGTCCAATTTTTAGTTACCCGACCCAATCGGGTCGAGTGCGGGTCAAGCCCAAACCCGACCCAATCCGTGGACAGCCTTACCTGGAATTCACTTTCAACTTGGGCCTTTGACCCTTTCAGCTCTCTTTGATACTGAGTGGGCTGGTGGCCCAGTTGATCGTATATCCTGTTTAGGCTATCTCATCTATCTTGGATGCGATTCCATTACTCGGTCTGTCAAGAAGCAACCAATTGTGTCTCGTCGTTTAACAATTTGAGTCCAAATACAGGGCTCTTGCAAATTACTTCAATGGAACTTTCTTGAATTCGACAATTGCTTAAAGAACTTGGTATCTACCTTGCTCATCTCCATTCTTATGGTGTGGACTTCCCTTTCATCCTAGAACGTGTAGTCCGCAAGGATATTATTGTTAAATTCATCTCCACACATGACTGAATTGCTGATATCTTTACTAAACCATTGCCTTCTGCTCGCTTCGTTGATCTTCAATGCAAACTCGTGGTCCCTGTTCCGACCATGGGTTTGAGGGGGATGACAGGCTAGACAAACAAAACAGTAGCGTTTGAACTTCAGTAATTGAAGGTAGCAAACTAAACGACAATGTTTCAGCGTGTATTAAAGAGTAACATATATGGTGTCACCTCAAATTAGTATTGGTTCTAATGTCCGAAAGGACCGAAACGGTATCATAATACAAGTTTTTTATTCCTCTGATTGTTCAATTATCTCTCATTTCATTTCCTTCATTCGTATATTATATATTTACTTTTAACAAATTTCCATCCCTTCAACGTGTACGCAGAAAGTCATTTACTCTGCTATTCTTTGTTGGTAAATGATAATACACACGATAATATATGTGGAATGCATAGGGGCTGCATGCTCTTAGAGTTATGATAGGCTATATCCTAGACAAATATGTATTCTAATCATATTTTCTGAGATCATTATGATCAAACCAAACATGAGAAAATAAATACGGAAAACTATCTGTCCAAGACTAATACCGAAATCGTTTTCTGCCATATTTTCTGCAGCCCAACCAAACACATGGAAAAGTATTTTCCTTAATGGAAAATATTTCCCCCTGAAAATATTTTATACTCGGAAATGAATATACGTAAAGCCAATCACAACCTAAGTAGAAACTTTTTATATATTCTTTGGTAAATAGGAAGATAAGATTAAGTACTAAATATAGGTTTGACTACAAACTTTATTGTCAAAAGCAAGAACTACGAGATACAATATACCAAAAAGTCTATTACATCAAGTGTTAATACAACAATATTAGTATAGTGGTATTCGACATAATATCACATCTATAAATTAAAAGTTGATGCAATAGTAATATTAAAAGTGGTAAAGAAGTCATCATACGTGTGGAGAGAAGCCATCGTCAAATGGGAGAACCATGCAATCAGACAGTGAAATGACCAAAATGGATGACAATGTCAGTGTGAAAAATCTAGATATTAGTAACTATCATACCTCCAGGGTGTTGGACTGAAGCCTGGACCTAACACAGATGGCAGTGCAGTCATTATGCCATGTGAGAAGTGCCCAATGTTTGTTTGTTCCATGACCTGAAGCCTGACTCAGCCACCTGATTGAGTGTAAGGCCTTAATGGGTTTAAGGTCATACGCAATTCGACGAAAGTGACCCGATAAACGTGTCATAAAGCGGATCAGCCTGCGTAACACTTAATGAGCACGTTTGTACTTGTCGGTATTGTGTCGGAAATGGCCAGGCTTAACAGCAATAAGTTTAACTCGTATAACAAATAAATATTTATTTTATTTTAGATTTGTCAAATATCTTTTATATCCAACATATTTTAAATTAAAAGAAAATTGAGTAATTACAAAAATTTACAAGGGATATAATTGAAAATTGAAACTTTACAGACCCTAGAACTACTAGCACTTTTTTTTTTTTTTTTGGCATAGGAACTTGCTCAAATGGGAAGTGGATGAATTTGTGGGGAAGATGTTATGAATTTGGACATCAACAAAGAATCTATGGATGATAATCGTGGTCATAGTCGGGATTAGTCTCTTTGTTTTGCTCAAATTCTTTCCAATATTGATACTTAGCATTTGGCGGGTTCCAAAGGATATTATATTTTTGTTGAACTATGTTATTTTATTTTTGTTAAACTTTGTGATTTTGAATTTGGGTTGGAAATGCATGCACTTCTTTGGAGATGTAAAGAACTTATTTCTAAATAAATGTTATATTTTTGTTGGTATATTATTTTGAATGTGGGTTGAAGACTTGGAAGTGTATGCTGCTTGCTTTTTGGGATGTAAAAATTTATTTACAGATGGATGTTATATTTAATATTATGAAGGTTGGAAATGGGTTGGGTTGCATTCGTGCCAACCCAACACGACTCGTTTATTAAGCGTGTCAAATGGGTTGGGTCGGTCCCGTAGGCCTTGATAGCAATTCGGGTTAAGGTTGAGATCATGACTTTGGTGCAAATGGAGTCGGGTTAGGGTTGAGCCATTTAGTCGATGCCCACCTCGACACGACCACGGGCAGACACGCTAACCCAAATTATTTTTAGCGTAGCAGTACGTGGAAGATTTGAACTTATAAAAACTTTCCTTCCCCATGAAATGACGGCATTATTAGTATCCCCTTGGGCCGCGGCTGCGAGGGATTGAGGTTTGGGCGTGGTTTAAGAATGGCCTTTTCACGCTGAGAAGTGCTTATGGGGTGTCACTCAAACTGTTGAAGACTATCATGCCTAGAACAAGTGGCGACAGCTCTGACAAAGCCAAGGCAGCCCAGTTTTGGAAGGGGTTGTGGAAGATTGACTGCCCAAATAAAATAAAGCATTTCCTTTGGAGGGTGTGCAGAGAAATCTTACCAACAAACTATCGCTTGGCAGCAAGGAAGGTGAGTAGCAATGATAGGTGTGGTTTTTGTGGGGAATGTGAGTCCTTAGGTCATACCCTCTGGGACTGCAAAGTTGCTGCTGAGGTATGGAAGGAGATGGCACTTGATCTCCCTGTGTTGCCCCAACCCACGAGGGATTTTGTGGATGTAGTCTGGGCGGTGAAGAAGAGGAAGGAGGACTTGGATTGGGTGTTGTTTGCTATTACAGCGTGGAATATATGGAACAACTGAAACAAATTCAAGCATGAGGGTACAAGCAAAGAACCGAGTAGAATAGCCAGGGAGGTGCGAGAGTATAGGCTGGAAATCAAAGGATCTCAGCTGCCCTGCCCACACAACAAAGCCTCAGTTCACAATCAATGGAAACCACCAAAGGAGGGGAGGTATAAAGTGAATGTGGATGGGGCGAATTTTGCAAACTTGGGATGTTGTGGGGTTGGGGTAGTCATTAGGAACGAAGAAGGGCTGATTATAGGGGCGATGAGCAAGAAAATACCCTGCCCTTTAGGTGATATGGAGGTTGAGGCAAAGGCGCTAGAGGAGGGAATTCAGCTTGCCTGGGATTTGGGCTTAAGGGACTTAGATTTCGAAAGTGACGTGCAAGTTGTGGTAGGGGCAGTAGCTGGCCATGACCCGGGTCCTTGCTCAATTCAGAAAGTGGTGGAAGGCGTCAAGGCAGGACTGACAATGTTTAGATCATGGAGTTGCTCACATGTCCGTCGACAAAGCAATATGGCAGCTCATATAATGGCTAGGGAGGCCTAGAATGTAAGTGATTCTGTAATTTGGGTCGAGAATACCCCTTCTGTAATTGCAAACCAGATTGGTCTGGATGTAAGTGCAATGGACAATTGTCCTGAGTAATGAATTTAAGGCATGTTTTCACTATAAAAAAAAAATGTGGTAAATTATTACATTAATAATAATTAGTTGCAATAACTTATAATTTTCAATTGCAATAGAGGCTTTAATGCTAAATTGCATTAAGAAATTTTTTTGCAATAGCTTAAATTGAAGAAATTGTTTAAATTTGATACCAATTACTTTGCAATTTATTACAATAGAAATTTCAAAGTGACAGCTTATTGCAATAATATATCATTGCAATAACCAACTATCAATTATTTTACAATCTATTGCAATGACAAACATGAAATTGCAACAAAAATATTATTACAATAATCTAATACCAATTATTTTACAATCTATTTTAATGAAAAATATTAAACAATTATCTATTACAATAAAGATATCTTTGCAATAACTCGACCCAAATTATTTTTGTCAATTATTTGCAATCTATTACAATAAAATTTGTGAAATAATAGCTTATTACTAGAAGGTATTCGAAATAGTAAATTTTTTATTACAATAGCAAATATATTATTACATCAAAATTTTTATTAAAATATTTAAAGTTTATTGCAACGAAATTTTTTGTATCACAAACCTATTACCTCAAATTTTATTGCAACACTTCGTATAAATTATTGCAATGACTCCGATGTTATTGCAACAAATTTTTTTGTTGTATAAACATTTTTTGTTGTACTGATAGATGCAAAGATCATGGTCTTGGAGATGGAGATGGAGATCTTTCACCATAATATATTATATATCCCTTCTCTGTGGTGTGAATGTGGTGGTAGGCTGGCAGCTAATCTGTGTTATTAAGCTTAGGCACCTGCATTCAGAAACAAGAGAGTTCAGTTAGAAATTCAATGGATCCCTAGATTATGAAAACTAGTTCAAAAGTTGTACCACACGATAAAATATATATATAAAAAGGAAAAAAAACAAGTGTATATGTTAAGTGTAACCATGAGAAAGAGAAAACTACCAGGAATATGGGCTATCTCAACCAAATAGCAAAGAAAAATAAGAATAGAGTTGATCAAAATACTTGTTAATGGAGCAGGAAGGTGAATCCAATTATGCTGACGGAGGAAGGTTAGAGCTGTAGCGAGAGCGCCAATCCCAAGTATACACATGAATGTAGCCCTATCAGAGAGGCCTCTAGTCCAACAACCCTCCTCAGGAGGAGAGCATTCGGTTGGCACAAGATAGAAGAGAAAAACGCATGTGGAGAGAGTGAGAATTGGGAAAATGATATCGATGGAAAAGAAGGAGTGCATGGTTGGTTTGGATTCGGACCTGTGGTGTGGGCTATGTTTGTTTGGGGAGTGGGCTGTGGGAGAGAAGGTTATGTGGGTTCCTTTAATATACCAGTTCAGAGTGGGAAGGTGTTAGGCACGCCCACCTTACCTAGTGAAACCGATCTTCTAGATTATGGTAGCTAGTGATTATGTCACATCATTTAAATAATCAATATCTTATCAATCAATTGCACATTTTTTATTTGAAGTAAAAGTGACATATTATTTGCTTGAAATTAAATGTGTACATGTGTAAAAACCCTAATTAATTTTAATCTATTCAAGATTTGAATTGGGTTGAAAAGTAGATTCTAGTGAATGTGTGTGAGTAGTGACATCCTAGAATCAAAGATATTTCTAATAATGGTATATTGTGATTGTGTGTGATTATGATTACCCTAAATCTAGCATGTGAATGTGTTAAATAAAGTTAAGCACTAACACATTATTTCACATTTTCAACCTAATTTTAAAATCAAAAGTCTAGTATATTGAAGAACACATGAAAAACACTCAAGAAAATTCAAGCACATTTAAGCATTTCTAAGAAATCAATAAACTAGCATGCTAAATTTACATTAAAATAATATAAAAACAAGTCATGGCAAGAAATTATACCTGCATGCAAGATAAGAAGGGGGTTAGGAACAAGTGTCATCCTGGCATGCATCCACCAAGCTTGGAATCCAATTTTTATAATAAATATAATTAAATAATTCTTATAACCACTGAAGAATTGATACCTAAATACAAGGTATTTGAATGTTAAGGCAAAAATGCACTTACGAATTCATTTACATAATTGTATCTAATCAAATAAATGTGCTTTAGTAGAAAACCTTGAGTGTATTGATCCTTCCACTTTCTCTTTTACTTAGTTAATTATATATATATATATATAAATATATATTTATATATATATATATATATATATAAATCCTAATCATGCATGCTAATCAAACTTCACCCTTTATTTCCACTTAGGATTCGTTTGGATACCGCTTATTTTGCTGAAAACTGAAAACAATAAAAAAATAATAAAAAAGTTACTGTTCACACGCATGTTACTGTTCATAAGCTTAAATGCACTGTTCATGTCCCATGAACAGTGCAAGAGGCGCTGAAAAGAAAAAAAATGCAATCGCAGGAGAAATCATTTCTGTCCAAACGTATACTTAATCATACACTAGGGTTACCAAAGTTAAGTAAAGGTCCTAAATGGTGTGGGACACCACACCTATTAACACACACTACAATATAATCCAAAAACCATTCATCAAATGAATTCATAATGCCTAATGTCCATATAATCTTAGAAAATAAATCACTTTTATTAATGAAAAAATGTCATACGGAATGGATTTTAGGGTAGAACCAAACATGAATGAGGTCCCCTATAATGGTCTCAGAGAGAGAGAGAGAGATAAGTAAGAGAAAAGCATTTAATTGAAAATTAAAGAGATAAGTATTGAAACATGTTTGTACAAGTGTGGCACATATCAATTGATTTAGATTGAAAATTAAATATAAAGTTTCTTACGCATGGCACGAAAAGCATTTAATTGAAATATTATGCTAAAGAGACAAGTATTGAAACATGTTTGTACAAGTGTGGCACATATCAATTGATTTAGATTGAAAATTAAATATAAAGTTTCATATGCATGGAATCCTTATGTTCAATAGTGTTAGAACTCGATTTTTATTAATCATATTTCGTTGAAAATTTAAATATGATCTAAAATTTATATTATATTATTTTTCAATATAGAAACTTTCTTACTTTAGACATTTGAGGTAGTTTAGAATTCTGAATTTTAACTCCAATATTTAGTGAAATTCTTTAGATTTTAGTTTTTTTTTTTTTTCTCAAAATAACAATATTTAGGATTCCCATAGCTCTTACATATTTACACACTACTAATGTTACAAAAGTTAAACAACAACAATGGGGGACAATAAACCTATGGCATGGATTGAAAATGAACTCAATTATTCTTATAAAAGTTTTCTTATTTTATTTGATTCAATTTCAAATGTTTATTAATGAATAAATAAATGTTATACTTTCTCCCACTTGTGGGAAAAAGCATGTAAACCAATTTTTTTTTTTTTTGTCTCTTTCAATAGTTTATTCCAAAGTTCTTACACGATATATTGTGACAATGACAATGAGCTTGTTCTAGAACTCTTTGATACATTTTTCAATAAACTTGGACAGCTACTTCATAGTGATTTCTTCCTCTTTTAATTACTTCCTCTAAAATAAAAATACTTGTTTTAGCATGTGCATGTTTTAGTAAGTGCCAACCAAATTTTTAAAATTTTAAAATTTCAATCAAGCACAATGTTAGATGATTCATGTACAAATAATTAAGTTTAGATAATTTCTCTTTTAAATGAAAAATGTACTTATAAAGAATAATTGTTATCGGTAAATTTATTAATTTATTAATATTTTTTTAGTATACCTTTTTCTATTAGAAAAATGGGTTTTGGTTTGATTGGCAACTTTTAAGCCAAACTTAAAGTAGAGCTCACACATCGTTTCAGGCAAGGCCAAATTGGAAATATTTCTTATTCTTGAAGAGATTAACATCATGTGAGTACTTTCCCAAAAGCATTTAAGGATTTATTATATAATTTGTAAGTCTCACATAGAAATTGAATTGAATATTTTTATAAAACTATATACTTTGGGTGTGGTTCTAAGCGGATTGTCCAATATTAAATAATTATTTATTAATTTATTTAAGTGTCTACTATTGTGCAACTAATCTACAAATAATATATTTGTTCATGTGACACCATTTTCTTATATATAATTTGTGGATCCATTTTAAATAGTAAGTTCTCATTTATTCCATATGGTCTTTAGTTTTACATTCACAATCATAGTCAAAGAATGAGAAAGAGACACAATTTTGTTCACTGTAGCATTCAAATTAATGTTCTTCTTCTATTTGTTGTGATCATTGTATCCTGGGTGAATAACATTCAAGACTCAAAGCATCAGTTGTGAGGGGCAAATCTATCATCAAGAGATTGTGTCAAATACAAGCCTTGATAAGCATATGCATAATTCATTATTTACATATTTGATCTATGAGTAATTCTTTTTATTTTGCAAATTTTATTTATTGTATTTTGTACATATTCTATTATTGTTCTTGATTATAGCATCTATTTGTGTCAAAAGAGTCAATATCCTCGATATATTATCTAATACAATTTGAAGGAGTACTAGTACTAGTACTAATTTAATGGTTAGTACGATATATTCTCTCGGTACGACTAGTATTAGTACGATATTGACTTACTTTATAATTAATATATTTGTGTTCTTGTTTGCCACAAAAATAAATTAAAATTTTACAATATTTATAACATTCTAAATCCAAGAGACAATAAATAAAAAATATTTTAGTCGAGATTGAGATAATTGATAAAATCATAGTGATGTAAATATTTCAACCTAGTGATACAGTTCATTATTTTATTTATATATATTTAGGTTAATGTTTATGGTTATATTTACATTATGTTCATGTTCATATTTGTGCTTGTATTTGTATTATTGTTTTTTATTGCACATATACTTTGCATGATTATATCTTTTCTTATTCCTCACATATTTGTATCACTAAAAAAAAATTCAATTGAAGTGTTATTTATTGCACATACACTTTGCATGATTATATCTTTTCTTATACCTCACATATTTGTATCACTAAAACAAAATTCAATTGAAGAAATAGAGTCAATGCATGTTTGGCCATGAAAATGAAAGTGGATGAAGGTATTGCTTTTGGTGTTTGCTCCTTTTAAGATTTTGATTTGGATAAAAAGTATATTTGATTAGTTGGGACATCTGAGGATGAGGAGGTAAATAATAATAATAATAATAATAAAATAATAATAATAATAATAATAATAATAACAATAATAAAAAAACAAAAAATAATAATAATAGAGTCAATGCATGTTTGGCCATGAAAATGAAAGTGGATAAAGGTATCGCTTTTGGTGTTTGCTCCTTTTAAGATTTTGATTTGAATAAAAAGTATATTTGATTAGTTGGGACATTTGAGGATGAGGAGGTAAATAATAATAATAATAATAATAATAATAATAGGCCAAGAGTATGAACATTACATAAGCTAGGGATAATTAGTGCATTTCTAAGATTTTACTATTTGTACATGGCCTCTTCAAAAGTTCTGATACTTTTTGATATGTTTATGAGGTCAAAAAGATGGATGTCTATATACACCGGAAAAAAAAATGATTGGTCTGCCATAGATATATTTATAATGATAGGATAATCAGTTGGAGCCATTTTAGACACAAGAAGTTACATTTATACACACCATAAAGGCAAAATTCCTTATGTATTGGGCCAACTCGGATTATTTCTTGGGTTAATTTTGATACGATTCGCCCAGAGTTCATTTACCTATAATGTGGTACAAGCAAACATTGGCTTCCAAGTTGAGGTGGTCATATCTGGACTCGTGCTAATAGATGATTGTTTTGCAATTAGTACTCGTGGTGCACTGATTGTTATGGGAGGCCTGACTTTTAATTTAAGTTAATTAATGTCCTCTTTTTTTACCGATCTCATTTAATTGGTAATTTACAGAACAGGCTTTTTGAATTTATTACTTTGTATAAATTAATAAATGGTCATGAACATGAACATGACTATTGTTAAAACCATTCCATACCATATTGTTCCTAATACAAGCAACAACAAAACAAAGCATATATTTTTCAAGATCAAGTGTTTTTTACAATCATAGTTATGTGAATGTTTTGATCTAATTTATTGTTTCATTGTTATTTATAAAATTAACTAGGGTAAAATACTATTTTGGTCATTAAACTTTACTAAAAGTTTGTTTTTATTCCATGAACTTCAAAAAGTTCTTTTTTCATCCCTAAATTTTGTAAAGAGTTTTTTTCAATAGTTTAAAAACAAAAATAGGGATGAAAAAAAAAAAAAAAACTATTTTCAACAATTTAGGGATGGAAAAAAAAAATTGGTAAATTTTAAGAACATAA
This sequence comes from Notholithocarpus densiflorus, assembly GCA_030021035.2. Lineage (NCBI taxonomy): Eukaryota > Viridiplantae > Streptophyta > Magnoliopsida > Fagales > Fagaceae > Notholithocarpus > Notholithocarpus densiflorus. The sequence continues at coordinate 34,940 of JARYZH020000076.1, forward strand.
ATAAAACATTTTCAAAAGTTTAGGGATGAAAGATGAACTTTTTAATAGTTTCGAGACAAAAAATGAACTTTTTAAAGTTTAGAGATGAAAAACAAATTTTTGATAAAGTTTAGGAACCAAAATAATATTTTACCCGATTAACTATGTTTATGCTTATGTTTATGTTTGTTGTGAGGATTTAAGTTGGAAAATTCCATGATTTTGTTATATTTTGTTGAGTTTGTAATGCGTTTCGATGTCTAAGTTCAAAAGAGAGAAGATGTAGCTCAAAAAAAGTGAATGGTGACTCAGTGTTGGTAGGTTCATAACAAAAAGATAAGGGTATACATTAGATGAAGTGAGGGAAGGTTTAATTTATGCTACAAAAGCAAAAGGATTGTTAGGGTTCAAAGTTATTAATTTAGCACTTTTGACAAAACAAGGATGACAACTCCTCACAAAGAAACCAACCTTGTTACTCAAAGTGCTAAAAATGAGAAACTATCTCGTTTGCAATTTTTAGAGACCAAAGTTAAACCAAATGACTCATAGGCATGGTGGAGCATCATGGAGGCAAGGAAGGTGATTGAAATAAGGAACAAAAGTAGCATATAGATATGGAAAGATAAATGGATTCTTACTCCTACAACATATAGGAAACTATATGTGAATGCCATAGGAGATTAATTGATTAATGTATAACTAACACTGGGAATTCAAACTCATGGACTATATCTTTCTACTGGTTGAAGGAGAGGAAATCAAATGCATTTCATTCATCCATAGAATTGCAGACGATCGATTAATCTAGACTTGAACAAATAATTATAATTCCATGATTAGAAGTGCCTACCAATTATTGATGGAGGATTATGGCCGTGAACAAGAAGCTAGCAAAAATTCAAATCAAGCACAACAAACCCAATTATGATAAGAAATATGACACTTTGTAATGCTGAACAAAAACACAATAGGCTAGATATAGTTCTAGCTTTGCAAAGCCTTGACAAACCAAAGAAAAATAAACCTAGAATCCACTTGAAATTTGAAAAATCTCATCAAGGTATTTAATTTTATTATGATAAAACCAGTCTAGAAATACAATATCTATAGGAGCCCTTTAGGGTTTCAAATAGGCTCCCTTGAAAATAAAAATACCCTCAAATTTCCTATGACATCAAAAAAAGACTAAATTACCCAAATAAAATAACTAAATTTAGGTTTGAAAATAAGCGATAACAAAAAAAAAAAAACAAAAAAAAAAACTATTCAATTACGTGCCTCTCCACCTTAACTTTTGAATATCCAACTTCTCAAGAAAATACAGGGACACGTATTCTATATTCATCCCCTCCACTTGTGAAGAACTTGCCCTTGAGTTAATTTCTGGATACATTGGCTCGCCCAATGGATAGTACATGTACAACATCCACATTAAATGTTTTCAAAATTGCTATATCACTAGGAATATCAACACATAGTCATTGTCATTGAATTTATTCATAATTAACCATATTTCTTTGGCTTTAACTTGTTGTAAGTACCAACTGAAACCTTTCCTTGCACCATGTTCCCCTCTTGAAACACCTTGTGCTTTCGATTTTTATCAACTGCTATCTTATATTTTGCATTGGCTTCCTCAAGCTTTTTCTTCACTAATGCTTGAATTGACTGAACTTGTTTCACTATGTTCTTTGCTACAGTGCTCAAACTTGGAATAGGTCTTCCAAGATTTTTTCTTTATTTTTTTAAGAAAAGAAAAAATTGAAAAGCATTGTAGCATAAAATCACCAAAATATTTTCAAATCTAGCTTTCTAACACATGGGAGCTTAGATTTAGGGGTGTTTGCCAGGACATCAAGAATGCCATTATTTAAGTGGTTAATGGCAAAATGCGCGAAAATAAGCAATAAAGAAACATAAGCATGCAATATACACAATGCAATACACGGAAAACCCCTTATGGCATGGGGTGAAAACCCACGTTGGAGCAAATTTTAAATCCTATGCTTTTGAGAATGTTACTATTAAAGAAAAAATGTTACAAAATCACACTCTTTCTCTATCCTACCCATAATCCCCTTTATTCCCTTAGGATCCTTATCAATTATCAATCAAAATGTCTCTCTGTTCTCAATGGCTAGCTTACTCCTTTTGATAGGCCAAGGAAGCTTCTGGCCATGTACACATGTAACATGTTGCTCTCCTATTAGGGTCTTGCATGTTGAGGGACAGTACAATAGTAGTGTGTCGTTATTGCTAGATGTGCAACACTGGGCTAAGGATTGGTTGTCCTTACTCCTTACCCTTTTATTACAGGTGATCATGAGCCAATGTAAGGCCTTCACGTTGTGTAAAAGTCCTTCGGTGGACTGGCCTGGTGTTGAGCGATGGTAGTGCTCCTTGCACTTTAAATTTGCAGGTAGTACCTCTAAAAGTTGAGTCTTGTCTTAATCCGTTGGCGCTGCCAACGGCATACGCCTTTGTGCCTATTAACATTTCTCCATGTTTTGACCGAATTTTGCAAGTATGCTTTTTCTCTGATCACTTGCATGAACTTAAAATTTTCTTTTCCTCTTATGCCTGAATTTTCTTTTTGTTTGGTTCTATAAAAATAGCAAATACTACAAAAGCTCAAGAATGAGGTTTCTAGCATTTGCCCTTGTCCTGATGGTGGCGAGCTCTTGCTTGGCTATAGAAAAAAAGACTTTATCGGCCAAAATGAATATGGAAGCTCAAAAGCCGCTTTTTGATGATGAAAAAGTTGACGTTGGGTATGATGGAAGCAGTGTGAATAATCATCATTACATTCCTAGGGAGAATTTCAATAACAACAACAATGGTGGCGGCGGTAACAGTGGGAATGGCAATGGGTAGAAAGACTTTGTTAAGCATTTTAATTGATGGATGATGCTTATTTAGTGTGTTGTAAATCAAGTGGCAGTATCATGATAACATGATATGGGTTTACGTTTGGATTTGTGACTTTATACTATCACTAAATATTACTATATATATGCATAATAATGTTTTATGTGTGGTAATAATCTTGGTTATGTGGGATGAGGCAATCGCTTTTAGCTAACCGTAACATTCCTATTAGGACATATGTGTTTCACATGTTAAGAACTTATGTCATGATTTTATGTAATTGGCTAATCCTTTGACAAAACGCACTTTACTTGTATTTGGGTAGATCTAGGATGTGTTTTACATACTTCAAGAAACCATGTTTCAAGATCAAGTGTTAAAGTCTTTAAGTCTGTCCAAGAAAACAAGCTGGAAGTGTAGAATTACTAAAGCTCGACAGCTGGCTCGACAGCTGCATCTATCGAGCTTAAGAAAGCTGTTTCAGCTCCGTGTGCTCGACACCTTCTCGACAGCTAACTTTTACTTAAAATTTATTTCTTAAATTAAATACAAGAATCTAAGATTAGAGTTTATCTTAGCAAAATGACATTTTATTTAAAGGCTTATACCACTCAAATTGATGCATGATGGTGGGATCGATACGTTATAATAATTGCCAAGAACCTCGTAGCTTTACAAATTGACACATTCTAGTGGAAACATTCTAAGTTTAAACTTACTCACTCCCAACTATTGAATTGGCAAAATGTAATAATCTATACAATATATATAATAAAAAAGGATTAAAGACGAATCTTTCTAATCTTTTTGTTTTGTCATGTTAGTCACATGTTTCCAATACTTCCCTTAATTTTTTTTGGCTCTTTTTCTCCTTATTATTCCCCACTTTACCGTTACTTTTCCTCCAATTATTTATCTTCTTTTTTTCACTTTTATTCTCCTATCTTTCTTTTTTTTTTTAAATTTGTTGTTACTCCCTCAATACCCCACTCCTATTCAGTTGATGTTTTTTTACAACAAATGGTGATTATTTACTCTCTTTCTTTTGGTGGATTTAGTTTAATTATTTCTTGCAGCGTTGCTTTGAATTGATGATTTTTTGTGTGTTTTGGCAACTATTATTTGAGTTGATACATTTTGGTGTTGTGTTTCTTAATTTCCCATCACAGGACCTCTCTTTCCCTCATTTATGAGTTTAGTTTGATTTTAGTATGATTTAATATTTAGTTGTTTTGGAATTTGAGTTTATATAAATTTGGCTATTCATTTGAACGTGACTACCAACTGTTTGAGTATTTGAGTATTACAAAGCTGAGCTCTTGTACATTTGATTTTATTTTAATTTTGATCAAGATAATGTTATAATTTTGTTATAGGCTTTGATTATTATGATAATCTACTTGAGAGAATTTGAAATTTGAAATGTACCAAAATAATAAATTTTAAATTTTAAAATAAGTGTGTTCATTTAACCTACCAACCTAACGAACCCAATTCAAACTGATGCATTGGGTTGTCTTTTTGTGGTTTGATAGGTTAGGTTGGGTTCTATTCCCCCATCCCCTCCCCCCAAAAGTTTGGGTTGTGTTGGGTTGGTTCGCAAGATTTTCAACTCAAGTAATTAAATTCAACTATGCTATTAATTCTTCTAAAAATATATGTATTTAACCAAAGTAAAAGACATTTAGTTTACTATACACTGGAATTATTATTATTATAAACTAAATTTTAGTATAAACTAAATTATAAACTATAGTCTGAAATACATTTAAAAATTTATTTTAGGTTTGAAAAGTCATTAGAACCGAATGCAATTATAATTAGTATAATTATTTTTTAGTAAAAGTTTCAAATTAATAGTAACAGACACAATTAAAAAAAACAATGCATATTTTATAATAGCATAATTATTTTTTAGTAAAATTTTCAAATAGTAACAAACAAAATTAAAAAAAAAAATTATAATGAGTTTTTTAGATAACGTGAAATACATTTTGCATGTTTATTGATATATCAAACGCAAACTAAGGTAAAGTTACGCTCATAAAAAAAGATATTTTTGCCGTGTAGTCAAAAGATACGAACATATCATATCTCTCTAAAAAAAGATGTTAAAGTCAAAGATACGACACAGTATTATTATTATGAATTACTATACTGCAATAGATATAATATAAGAACAAGCTTTAACAACTTAAAAAAAAATTTTTGGCTTACATAAACTTTTACTATACTGTACTGTTATTATTAATTAATCAACACTTTTTTTTAAACAATTCAATAGTTGGTAAGAGAGATTTAAATCTTAAACATTTTCATTAGAAATATTAAAAAATGTCATTTAAACTATAAGATTCTTGACTAATAATTTATGTTATCAAATGAGGGCAAGGGGTAGGGGAAAGTAAAGATAATTTGGTTTTGGACGGTGATATTTGGCAATATCACAAAATTACATGCTGTATACATGTACAATAAAAGATTATGCTGACAACACAATACATCATAATTGTTTTTTATAAATTACTCAAAATAATTATTGAAAAATTGTATAATTTTGTGGGTTTTAATTAGTTTAATTCTTAAAATTTCTAATTTAGAATTCTATCATATTTATAGAAAAAAATTCCTTTTATTTTTATTTTTTATAATTCGCCAATAATTGGTATAAGAAAATTTAAACCTTGAACATTTTCCCTAAAATGCCAATAATTATGATTTTTTTTTTTTTTTTGAGAGAGAGAGAAAAAGTGTGAGTTAAAATACAAGATTCTCCACAAATATCCTTTAATTAAATTTTCAGATTGTGGAAATGAGTTTGCAACTTTGAATGACTTAATAATTATAATTAATATATTTATATTTGGATTTTATAGCCTTTGTTAGAGCATTCACATCAAGAATGCTATAATGCTATAATGCTCTATTTGACAACCAAAATACCTACTACATCAAACATGACAAATGTTAAATTTTTAACACTTAACTACAGTGAGCTGTCATCTATAACAGCTCACATTAGTTGAATGCTAAAACCAAATATCAATTTTTTAATCCCCACCCACACATGCCAAGGTTTCCCTCTACCCTTTCTAACACACGTTGCCTCCTCTCCCTTTTCTTTTCTGGTTTGGCCTTAACCCACGCCACCCAGCTCCCTTGCCTTCTTCTCCCACGTTGCTTCCCTTCCCTCAACCAAGCCGCTAAAAATCCAAGACCCTTTTCCCTCTGACTGAACTCAAAAACCCATGCCGCTAAATCCATGCTCTGCACTTCTCCCTCCGACTGAACTCAAAAAGCTTGAAGAAGCCAAAGCCGTCGCCGACAATGCCAAAGTCAAAAACCGCCAAATCTTTCATCTCTCTCTCTCCTGATCTACCGCCATGGGTTTGTGATTTGTGGTGGTTGTGAGTTGGATTGTGGATTTTGTGGGTTTTGTGGGTTGTGATGGAGGTTGTGGGTTGTGGTGGAGGTTGTTGATTGTGGAGGTTTTGGGTTGTGGTGGGTTGTCGTGGAGGTTGTGGGTTGTTTTGTGAGTTTGTGGGTAGTGTTTGATCGTGGCAGTGGGTTGTTTCATTGGGTGGCAGTGGGGTGTGGGTTGTGGTGGGGTTGTTTGGGTTTGTTGCAGTGGGTGGTGGTAGTGGGTTGCAGTGGTGGCTGGTAGTGGCAGTAGATTGTGGTGGCTGATAGAGCAGTCAGAGAGGATGAGAGAGGTGAACTAAATATGTTGGGTTTTTTTTTTTATATATTTATTTAATTAGGTTGTTTATATTATTTTAATGTGTTGTGTGTGAAAATAGAAGTTTTGATGTTAGGTTAAAAGTAAGATGTTATAATAAATAAAGTAACTTTTTGAGGTGTTAAATACTATATTTTTTAGTATTTTTGATGTGAATGCTCTTAAGATATTGATGTGATGCGCGGTAAAGTTAAATTGACGCACTTGATTTTCTTATTATGGCTTGTTGTCATATTTCTATCTATTTGCTAGCTGGGCTTGGAACTTATTTTAATGCGTGATAGAGTAATTTTTTTTTAGTGATGTTTATTTCATATATAATATTGCACAATAATTACATACTCACTTTTCTGCATAGAACTCGCAACTTGAAGTTAGAAATATTTACTTCAAGTCACGAGTTCAGTACCAACAAAAAAAAAAAGTGAGTATATATACTTTGTAGGTAATAGTGTGTGAGCACTAATTATTACCCAATTTTTTTTTTTTTTTTTTATCTATGATTTATTATAAATAAATGTTTTCCTATATTGTATTGGAGACAAGAAAATGATAGAATAGATTGAAAGAGATTTTTAATGAACACATACAATTTCATGTTTGAGAGTTTAGTAGAAGGAAAGGAATGAAATTCTTAGAAACGAATTGTCATACCATTCTACTCACCCTTAATAATTTTTGTCAAAAGTAAAAAGAAATACTCATTTCTTCAATGAAATTAAGGTAAAATATTGATTTTGTCCTAATTCTGAGGGGGAAAACACCCGAAGCAAGTGATAGTAAAATAATTTTTTTTTCTTTTTATTTTATTTTTATAAACACCCAAGAATTATTGGAAAAATATAAAATTTATCATTAAGTTCCATGCCTTTCTTTTACAATTTACGCATTTCATTCCATATAATTCTTTTATAAACCCTCAAATGTAGTGATAAGTTTAAAACTCATTTCCACACTATAAAAAGCCAGTCTATACCAGTGTTTCTAAAAAAATACCGCTATAGGTCACCTGCGTTGGCTCTTTTGAAAGTGCCGCAACAAATATGGTCTATAGCAGCACTTTAAACCATATACCTATTGCCGGCGCTTTCAAGAGCTATAATGACATTTTTGAAGCGCTGGGATAGCCTTGTACTTTTGTAGTGCCACTCTCTTTGTTCCCCTTTAATAATTTGATAGTTACGATGGGAGAGTGGGATTTTATTTTGGCATTCTCTATTGGAAATACTAAAAGGCATCAATTAAGCTATAAGACTCTTGACAAACTCATTTCCACACTTAAATTAGATAAGCCTATATCTCATACTATTATTTAGAGATTAGAGTGGCTTGTGCCATAGAAGAAAGTGAGAGCATGAGAAAAAAAGACCTACTAGTGTTGCTTGTGCTATTAATTTCTTTAAATTTGTTCATGGCATCTAAAAAATTTCCCACCTTAAATATTTTTAGGAAAATTATTCTCATACACTCATTAATGTACATTATGGTCACACAACGTTCATTATTTCACATGCTATGTACACAATTTCTATTGATCTTTATTTTAAAATGAAAATAGATGACGGATGATGTAGAATAGAGAATATGTAAGAGTAAATACCCATATTTATGGCTTATTGGTGTTCAAGTATATTTCTAGCATGTTTTGGTTAAATCTACAAGTCTCTTAGCATAAGAAAAAAATATTTTAAAATTCAGTAAAGCCAGGACATGTACAACAACAACAACAACAAAAGGAAGAAAATTTGTATATAGAGCGAGATATTTCTACATGCAAAAGTCCGAATCGATGTTTACGCTAACCATTCAAAAAAAAAAAAAAAAAAAGACAAGTAAAGAGAAAGGAAAAAGACACAAACAACAACATTACAGAAACGCAGCAAGCTGTGTTTTCCTACCTTAATATCTACATTCATATTTGAAAGTTTTATTTTTTTTGAAACTTTGGCTGAAGTTTCTAGCTAGTGGATTGAAGTCGAATTTCTCTGTTAAACCTCTGAATAAACTCCTCTACTCTTCTGTTCAGCTCCTCATCCGACATAGTTGAAAACTCATTTTCTTCATTCTTTTCAGTCTCTGAACTCCTTATATTAATGTTCTTGCTCTCGTCTATCACCACCCTTTTGGTTTTCTCCGACTTACTTCGACGATAAGTTTTTGCTTTAATCTTTTCTCGTAAATCTTCACTAGGATTTTCGGAATCACTTTTGATAACAACTTGGAAGTTTCTTTCAGGGAAAACTTGTACTTCTTGAACTTTTACTTCTCTCTTTTCTTGAAAATTATCAACCTTTTGCTTAGGAGTGCTTTGCTTAACAATTTTTTGGTATTGTGGAACGAAGGATGGAACATTTTTCACTTGGGTACGCATCACGTACTCTTGGTAAAGGTCTTGTTTCTCATTGGATGAGGAATAGGCTCCATAGTCAACGGCAATGATGAGTATGAGAGTGTTGGAAAGGAAAAACCAAAACTTGGTGTTGTAAAAGAGAGCAGAAGGAGACAAGTTGAAGATATATAAGACAGAAATGTAAATAAAAATGGAGAAAAGAGAGGCATAGAAAGACAAACCCTTGGCTTTTTGAGGATAATCTTTGGAAGAATTGTACGGTTTGATTGAATCTTCCACTAGATTTGGTGGTGTTTTGGCCATGTTTAGAAGATAAGGAAGAGGTTAAGACTAGAGGGTTTGTGGGGTAAGTGGGGCTTAGAAGTTAGAGCTCTCTTGCTAAGGGAATTTTTTGGTTTATAAATTTGAAGTTGGTGGAAGTACGAAGAAGAATTATATAGGGGTGATTAGGGTGCCTAATAATTGAATGACTTCAATTACAAATATCCCCTCTTCTAAACTCCGAATTTACTACCATGTCCTCACCAACTTTTTTTATGTTTTGGTTTTGATAATGGCTATTGGCAGAACAATTTTGGCTATTTCAGTAGCTTCTCAAGAACAATGTTCTAATTTTTAAGTGGATTTCAATTAATTAAATTGGTAAAAAAATTTGTGGTTGAATAGAAGACTTGTATTAAATTCAAATCTTGTGTACATCTACATTAAAAAAATCAATTAATGCCCTAATTTGATAATAAAATCAATTATCACATAACCAGCATTATAGTTTTAAAATTATATCAAATCTAATTATATTAGAGAAAAATATTTTTTCACACTCCTTTACATCTATTATTTCATATCAATAATTTATAATTAATACAAAAATATCTACATTTGAACATATAAAAGTGAATAGAAAAACGGATATAATAAAACGAGTTTAAGAGTATTAAAGCCCAAATATTACATGGAAGATTGGAAACAGCCAAAAGAATTGTGGTAATAGCTTGTCTATGGAGCCAGAGTGGTTGTAATTGACAGCTAAATAAGCCAAATCTTAAAGTAAGTCAAAGAGCAAATGCCAAGTCATCACAACACGGCAGCATGATGACACGGGGCTGTTGTGCATTTCATTAACATTTTGTGCTGTCACCATGATATGCCACTTAAGGTTTTCCCTAATTATGGATCACTTGCTAATTATTCCTTGAAACATATACGTTAAGACTCCTAATTAGTACTCTTAACTCTTAATGGTTTGTTTGGATTGAGAGAGAGGGAGGGGGAGTAGAGTAGAGTACAGTAGATTTAGCACGAAATTAGTTTATTTTTAGCCAACTCTACTCTACTCTACTCTACTCCCCTCCACTCCCTCTCCTTGCCCCCTCCATCCAAACAGGCAGTAAGAGTAAGACCCACGCAATAGGGATAAGTAGTTGTCATGCAAAACCATTTTGTATGATGACTAAGTAATACTAGGGCCACACTTTTTCCCATACTCAAATTTACAACATGTTTATATGTCAATTGTTGATGATTGAGAAATACTAAAAACACACTTTTTCCCATATTCAAATTTACATCCTACTTATGTGTCAATTGTTAATTGAATTTTAGATTTTTAAGTACAAGTAATGGATCTGCGTGAAAGTATTAAAATCCAATTAAGAGTTGACACATAAAAATAATGTGAATTTGGATGTTAAAAAATGCGGGTTCCTTGGATCAAAATAATTGTGGCTATGATCATCTAACATAGAAGAACTCTATGAGGTTGAAAACATCATTCTTAGATCACATAAACACCAAAGTGGTGATTGTGAAGTATATAACTATGTATAGTTAAGAGTTTTTTGTGCAGTCATTTTACTCATTGATTAAAGGTTTGAAGATGATTACCAACTAAGATGAGCTCTAGCTCTCATGACGTGTCTCTGTCTTTATAAGTGTTTCCAGTCCTGATTATATCAAAATCCAATAATGCAAAATAAGAGGATGGTATCTTCTATGAAAGTCTTGCAAAACCTCCCTGATCTTAGGCTTATTATGATGGGGTTGGGGACCAGTGCTTCGCTTTAATTCACAGTCTTACACATGGTCTTACACATATATCACTCTACGTAAAATTGGGACCAACAATTAATTAGTGGATATCTTGTGCATTGCCGCCAAGTGTTGGGTCCCAGTTAAGTCAAGCTTGATTGTTGACACGTGTATGGTTGATCAAAGATGTTGACATAACTCTTTTAAGATTTCTGAGACATGGAAAATTAAATTTTCGTCATCATACAATAATTTATGTATTTATTTATACACACATAATATTGAGAAATCATCTCATTAGTTTGGTCTTTTGCTTGTGTCCGAAACTCACTTTTCTATCCTGTGGGTGTATTGAAAAACAGAAAAATCTTGCTTGATCTCCCTGTCCAGTGTCTCTGGTTTGCTCTCTTTATTTTTCTATTACATGTTCAGGGAACAAAAACTCATGGGGTGCAACACGAAAACAATGGTGGCACTTTCTGATTGGTTGCTTTTCTCTCACTCTTGCATGATACATTGATACGATTGCGTATCCTATTTGATTATTATTAACCCTTTTATTTTAAGAATCAATTATTACCAACCCATTAATCATATTTATATTTGTAATAACGAGAGGAATACTCCAAAGACAGCGATCTAGACAAAGACGTGTTTCGTGTGCGGGGTTAGTACATAGCTCTGATAACGGAAGGAATGCCATGATTTATGGTCCAAATTTTGGATTCATGATTTTGGTTCAAATATTATTATTTTACAAGGCATAAGGATCATATGATTGATGAAAAATTTAATGGAAATCACTGTGTTTTTTGACTCAGGTTACGATTAAATATTTTTTGACTAATACATACATGCTTAAAAAAATGATAATCATTGTTATTTAAAAAATTATTATCTTTCCTCAGAAGAAAAAAAAAATCTTTTAAACGTTTGCTTGAAGTTGAAATACGACCTATTTGTGAAAAAATTTCGCAAGCTACAGCTTTCATCAAATCAATTTGTGTTATTTTAGTTCTTGCAGGAACCAAGTTGTAAATTCTTGAATATTGTATGCATCAAACTTCTTGTCACAACATTTTTTTTTAAACCAAAATTTCTGTACTATGATTACACTTAACTAAACCTTACTATATGTCTCTCGGGCAACAATTTAATACTCAAACAAAAGAACTAAACAACAGTTTGTATGAATTTACAAGAAAATACTAACACTCACTTGGGATATATATGCCTTAATCAAAATCAACCTTCGAGGCTACAAAGTACACACAAAAACTGTTATCCCACAACACACTATGTTTTTTTCTTTTTCACATACCATTGATCACACCCTGAACATCTTTAAAAGGATCGCATGCAGGAAATAACCGTCAATAGCAATTACTTGATAACTGCCATCTGGGACTTCCCTTGGGACACAACTGCTAACTGTCTTAGAATCAACAAGACTAAACCTGATAACTAACTAGTTGGTAATTACTCTACCATGATATTGCCTCCTACATAACACATATCCATTGCGTGTCCTCTTGATAGTCCAAACAAACTACCCTATTCTATGCTCAGCTATGGTTCATACATACTAAGAGCAAGTTTAGCATCAGCTGTAGCATTAGCTTTTAGTTTTTAATTTTTATGTACAGTTTTTTAAAACCTCAATATTTCTCACTTTTTGCAAAGTATAATACTTTAACATACTTTCAGCAAAAAGTTTTTAAGAAAAAACTAGATAAGTTGTTTTCAAACGGACATTAAATAGAGGGCTTAGTTCGTGCCGGTGCCACCTTAAAAGGTGGCCACACAGTGGTTCAACATAATCACCACCTATATGCAACCTAGTCACTTTTTGTCAAGCAAACCGCAACCCAATCGTGCTTTTCCTACATTAACACAACATGCCACTCACTAAGGCAGTCCAACCCTGTCCTGTACATTAATAGCACAGTCATTGCATATTAGCCTGCAAACTGCCAAGCCCTCTAGGACACACCACTACACATATTGCCTACAAAAGATACACTCGTGTGTAACTTACAAGGTCATGATCACGATTCCAACATAATCACAGAACCACGATCACTATGCCAAGATAGCCAACTTATGTAAGCATGCAACACAAGGAGGGACATCACAACTTCTTGCTGCCGAAAACAACTTGCTCAGTCTATGGCATGCCTTTCACATGCCTATAGGCTAGTGTGGTTGGCATAGCCAGGTGCAAGGTGCCACCGCATGAAATCACCCATCTAGAAGATCAAGGGTCTAACAAATCATCCCATTGAAAACGCCGAACATCCTCATTGGTAGGGTCTCATTTGTCAACACATTATCAATCACCGTAACATAAGCTCCCTTCACTTTTGCTTTCCTGTCCCAAATTCCCAATTCAATGTGCAGACACAAAACAAGGATACTTTTCATCCATGATCATCATTCCGCCAAGAAAATGATTGGATTACTGCCTTCGCTCACTAATCAAGAAGTCGATACCCAATATGGCTTCAAAATCCTCTAACCAAACCACAAAGAAATCAACATTACCAAGCAAATTTCTAACTCAAAATTTCACTTCATAAGCAATACCATAAATTGTTTGTAGTTGTGATTTTATTACCTTCACTTTGCTTGGACACCTGTTGACTTGAAACCCAAGTGTAGCAAACATTTTCTTAGTGACGAAATTGTGAGTAGCACCCATGTTAAACAAGATCAGAAAATAAAGTGATGAGTTCAACCCAACTTGAACAAAAATCAAACCAACAAATGTCCATTGAATTAGGCTTAAATTAGGATCACCAATCTCAAATGAATTCTGACGTCTGAAATCAATCAAATCATTTTCTGCATGCATTAAAGTGGAAAACAACAAACCACTTGCATTTGTAATTCCATTTATCCCCAAGACTGCAAACTCGATCGATAGAAAGTTGAATAACTTGTCTTCCTCTAACATCTACTTGATGTCCAACATCAAATAACTGAACTATTTCACATAATCTCACAGTTTTAGTGCGTTTTATATATTTTCAAGCTAGGAGTCTCTAACAACGCACGCAAGCAGCGTTGCAAAGAAGGAACAATTCCTTCAATCCTTCTTTAAGGCATTCCACAAAGAAATGTTTTTTCTATTAGCATTTTGATCTTCTTCCACTTAAGTACTTGGCCAAAATTTGGTATACTAGTTGTGCGTTTAGATCTGTGTTTTAAGTTCAGCGTTTGCGTGTTTTTTTTTTTTTTCACCACTGATGAATAGTAACTGGCACTGTTCATGCAGGTGAAGATACTGTGTGGAAACAAAAGTTACTGTTCACATATTGTTTATGCACTGTTCATGGGCCCTACAACCACTTTATTCAGAATAAAAATATTAAAAATAGATCCCACGGCACTATTCACACATTTAAAAATTATTTTGCTATAGTGTTTTCAGTTTTCAGTAAAATAAGTTGTATCCAAACGAACGCTAGATAAGATATAGTCATCTTTTCTCCATGTAGCACATGAATAGCATCGAACTTTTACCTTTGTGGACACTTCTCTACCACTAAGAAACCTATAAATTGCACTTTTCAACAAAACCAATTAAATTTTAAAGCATCTTGTTGCCCTTTTGACAATATCAGTTTTCATGTCCAATGATGTAGCCAACTCTTCAGTCTTCTGTAAGGTCACATCTACGTGATCTACCAAAGAATTCTTCAAGTTCAATGTGTCTGCCACAGTAATGTCCAACCTTTCACAAATAGAACTTAACCATTCTTGTGCAAGATCCCTGTAGAGAGGGAAAATTCCCGACCTATCACAAGCTGACACGTCACACTACCAAGTCCATAAAATACAGCTAATTACAAAGTGCCACATATTGCTGCTAGGTTTTATTATCACTACTCAGAAGCCAATGAAAATTTGCCAAGTGTCATGCAAAAATCAATCACGCATCAGCGCGTGTAAGCGATGACACAAGCAGCCTCGCACGTGTAAGCGATGACACAAGCAGTCCCGCTCGTGTAAGCGATGACATAGGCGGACCAATCAGGCTGTGACATGTGTCACCAATCAGACTCCGCCACATGTCGCTCACCCACTCCCAAACTCCTATAAATAGAAGCCTTTCTAAGGCATTTGAAGAGATCTGAAGGAGAGATCAAGCCATCTGAAGCACAAGTAGCATCAGAGAAGATTCAGAAGCATCAGAAGTACAGAAGCTCTGCAGGAATTAAGCCTCAAAGCCTTCAAGAACTTCAAGAACTTCAACCTCAAAATCGAAGAACACTCGAAGCAGAATCATCCAAACTATCTGCCTAGATCCTAAAGTTCACTGGAATCAAGCTCAAAAGCCTCCAGAAACTCCAACAACCATAAATTGGTGAAGCTCAACGGATTCAAGCCTCCAAAGCCCCGAAGAACTTCCACCACAAAAATTCAAATACGAAGAACATTCAAAGCAGAATCATCCAAACTATCTGCCTAGATCCAAAAGTTTGCGGGAATCAAGCCAAAAGCGTCTGAAAACATCAAGAAACCACAAATTGGTGAAGCTCTAAGGATTCAAGCCTCTAAAACCCCGAAGAACTTCCACCGCAAACCTTCAATGACGAAGAACGCACCAAGAACACGAAGAACACGTGAAGAACACAAAGAATACGAAGAACAAAGGATTTCTAAACAAGCTCATAGCCAGAGATTCATTGTAATTCCATTTCAAAGGTCTTCGATCCATTCCTCAACCAAATTGAAGGATATTTTGTGTTCAAGTCAAAATCACATTACTACAAATCCAATCAACAAGTCTTTTAAGGAGATCGAATCAGAGGATCACTCTTTTGTAATTACAGAGAATTGTATCACACAATCATCAATACAAATTCGCATTTGTGAAACTATTTTACTTGTTTGACTTATTTCGAACCGAGAAATTTAGTCGTCTACATATTCTGGCACGCCCAGTGGGACATCTCTGCCTCTCATCTCATTCTCCTTCAAAGAAAGAAATCTTCATCATCTTGCTACCAGCTCAAATGGCCTCTAACAAGAACATTCAAGCTTCAACAATAGCTACTTCAATTAGACTTGGTACGGCTACCACCAACAACTGCATTGGTGCAAACAATCGTAGCCAACCTAAAACTCACAATCAACTTCAAGTTCAATCAATCAAGGAAGCCAAGGTCCAGACAATCATCTCCTTAGACCCTCTTGCAAGAAACAAGGTCATCAACAAGGACATCTCCACCTTGGAACACCTCAAGTATGGGGGCAAATCCCCTTCTTCCTTCACAAGAAGTTGGTCACACGATTTCTCTCCCATCAAAGGGAACTCAAAAGATGAGATTTCACGTGCTCACTTCAAATCACTTTCTTCTCCATCATCTTGGGAAGTTGTGTCAGTCATGATGACTAACACCTCTACCATGGAAGAAAAGATGGTTGAAATGGAACAAAGGGTCGTCTTTCTCACAAAAGCACTTGAAGATAAGGACCTCCAAATTGCAACTTTAATGAACAAACTCGAAGCACAAGATCTTGGTGAATCAAGCCATGGTCATAAATTCACATCTGCGAAGGATGACGAAGGGAGAGAAATTGAAGACACTCCCCAACAAGAACAATCTACTTCGGTGGCTTCGTTGTCAGTCCAACAATTACAAGATATGATAACAAATACCATCCGAGCACAATATGGAGGTTCTTCTACAAGTTCTCTCATATATTCAAAACCCTATACAAAGCGCATCGATAACATGAAAATGCCAAATGGGTATCAACCCCCCAAGTTCTTGCAATTTGATGGCAAAGGAAACCCTAAGCAACACATTGCTCACTTTGTAGAAACTTGTGAGAACGCAGGGACTCAAGGTAACCTCCTTGTAAAGCAATTTGTCCGTTCGCTCAAGGGAAATGCCTTTGATTGGTATACCGACTTAGAACCTAAGTCAATCGACAGTTGGGAACAACTTGAAAGAGAGTTTCTTGACCGATTCTATAACACGCGTCGCACGGTAGGCATGATGGAGCTTACCAATACCAAACAATGGAAGGACGAGCCTGTCGTTGATTATATCAATCGGTGGCGTTCTTTGAGTCTAGATTGCAAAGATAGACTTTCTGAAATATCTGCTGTAGAGATGTGCATCCAAGGCATGCATTGGGGACTTCTTTACATCCTTCAAGGGATAAAGCCTCAGACATTTGAAGAGTTAGCAACTCGTGCGCACGACATGGAGTTAAGCATTGTTAGCCATGGAAGTACAAACCCTCCCATACTTGAGGAAAGCAAAAGGGAAGTAAGGAAGAATGATAGGAATGCAAAAGTCAGCCTCAAAGACCCAATGATTGTTAACACTGCTATAGTCAAGGTTCCAGAAAAAGGAGCAAAGGCAAAAGAAAAACAGCTTGAAGGATGGCAAAAGAACGAGGTGCGTCGTCTGACTTTTAAAGAACGTGAGCAAAAAGTATATCCATTCCCCGATGAAGATGTGCCAAACATCTTAGAACAACTATTGCAATTGAAGCTGATTGAATTGCCAGAGTGCAAGCGGCCAGAAGACATGGGGAAAGTTGATGACCCTAACTATTGCAAATATCATCGCATCATTGGCCACCCAATCCGAAAATGCTTCGTCTTCAAAGAACAAATCATGAAGCTCGCCAAAGAAAACAAGATTGATCTAGACTTTGAAGAAGTTGTTGGGTCAAATCATGTGACCATTGCTTGTGATGTACTTCCAACTCTCAGGCAGGGGGCAAACACCATTGGAGCTTACAAAATGATTGACAATGATGGCATAAGGATCGGCCCCATCAATGGGAAGTTCCTTAAACACTTCTATGCTTGAAAATTGAGGATTGCTCCTCGGTAAGAGCTTAAACTACCCACTGTAGCGCTGCAAGAGTACATGATGTCTTTCCATTACCCTTGAAAGCGTATCAATAAAGAGAAATTAATCCCACTCTATGTCACCAATTGCTAGTGTGGCGTAGTGGTTGGATGCCCATGTCACCCGTGAGGCCGAGGTCTCGGGTTCGATTAGTGGTGATACCCACTTTTACACACTGAGCCCTCCTTTTTGCAAAAACGCACTAAAAAAAAAAAAAATCATCCAAAAAGAAATTATCAAAAAAAAAAATCATCAAAAAAAAAATCATCAAAAAAATAAATAAATAAATAAATGTTGAACTACGTGATGACTTGATCCCTCTATGGGGTACGTAGGCAGCTTAGTACTTGTCACTAAGTTCAGTCACATGAAAAGAAGAAGGATTGCCAGTCTAGCTTGAAGAGTTCTCCATAGGCCATCAACGTGCTTTCAAGAACCCTTTGATTGGCAAGGCGTCGCTTAAGATCAGTTAATTGCTCACTACATGATACTCAAAGATCATTGTGGTAGAAAATGACAGCTGCAAAGAATTGGAATGAAGACTACATGGCATTGCTTATCTTCTGTGGACATCCTCCCACATCTCTGAAGTATGCTTCGCATCATTTATCTCCTAGGGGCATCTTCTTGTACTTTTCAAGTCTAGGCTACATTGTCCCTCTTCTAGGTTGTGCCAATTCACAACTTTGAAATTTGAACTTTAGTGGTGCTAAAATCTGGACAACGTCACCTTCCTCCAGCATCTGAAATTGGTGTTGCATCGTCTCTCCTTTAGGGGCTTGTTCGTGCAATGTCAAAGTCTTGGCGGCATTCTCCTCACATCTTCAAGGTTTTGTCAGTATCTCTCTGCATCCTCAAAGTCTTGATAGGAGTTTCTTGAAACTTAAAGGTTTTGTTGGCATTTCCTTACATCTTCAAAGTCTTGATAGGATCTCCTCCTCTTCAAAAATCTTAATGGCATCCCTAGCTGGTACGACAGGCGAACCTTTGATGCCTTGATTTCGAGCAATTCCGACTTCTTTTGTAAGAAATGATGTCTTTATGGCATTGCCCATCTTCTATGTACATTCTCCCACGTTTCTGAAGTATGCTTTGCATCACTTATCTCCTGGGGGCATCTTCGTGTACCTTGCAAGTCTAAGCTACATCATCTCTTTTCTAGGTTGTGCCACATCATAGCTTTGAAATTTGAACCACATCATCTCCTTTATGAGTGGTGTCGTTACACATCATGTCTTGAAAATTTGAACAACGTCAACTTCCTCCAGAATGATAATAGATCATGTATCTGAAGTCGGTGTTGCATCACCTTGCTTTTATGGGCATGTTGGTGCAATGTCAAATTCTTGGTGGCATGTTTTGACATTTTCAAAGTATTGTTGGCATTTCCTTGCATCTTCAAAATCTTGATAGAACTCCTTGCATCTTCAACGTCTTATTGGCATCTCTGAAATCTTGATATCTAGCTACAGTGCTATGCACCCTCGATGTCTGAACTATGTTGCCACTAGAAATTGGTGTTGTTGTAGCTTTATTATAAAGGTCCATATTGGTGCAACTTCGATACGAGTGCAAGTGCTAATGTGGAGTGTTAACATGTCTTCATGGCAAAGATGAAGTGTTGACACGGCTTCATGGCAAAGAACAAATGCTAGCATGGCTTCATGGCAAAGATGAAGTGTTGACGTGGCTTCGTAGCAAAGGAGAATGTTGGCACAGCTTCAGTACAAATGATGGATGCAGCTTCATTGTGAAGGCAAGTGCAAATATGGCTTCATGACAAGAACAAATGCTAGCATGGCTTCATGGTAAAGACTCTTGATGTGGCTACGTTGCAAAGACTGTTGAGATGGCTGCGTTGAAAAGATAAGTGTTGGTGCAGCTTAATTGCCAAGACAAAGGCCAGTACAACATCAAGGTCAAATACTGGTAATGGCATCATCGCATCAGGAATACTGGCAATAGCATCATTGTATCAGGAATATTGGTGATAACATTGTTGCCTAGATGATTGCCGCTATAAGAATGTCAAAGATAGATATCGATAAGAGATTGTTGTTGCAAGGAAATAATTTGATAATATGGAGACAAACATCACTGTAAGAACGTTGTGTTCAATGGAATGTAAAATTGCCAGATAAAGATGAACGTTAGCCTAAGAATGTTGACGTAAAGCTTGATGCTAAAGCCCAAAGAATAAGGGAAGCATGCTGCATAACAAAAACAAGTAACAACAAAGAGCTTGTTAGAATAAAATCTCATTGCACGTCTAAAAAAAAAAAAAAAAAAAAAAAATCAACAAAGAGAGAGAGCTTCAATTTTAACCTCTAGCCTGTCAAAAAAAAAAAAAAAAAAAAATCAGTACGAATAAAGCATGACATAAAGAAAAAAATATGTATTAAAAAAAAAAAAAAAAAAAGGCATAATTTCTCTACACTTTGAGTATTATGCTACTCACGAAGACTCTGCTTATGTAAATTTAGTGCACACCCTGGGTGGCCTTATATAGAAGTTTGAGGAGCACAAAGTCAGATTTTGCAAACTCAAATGCACTCAAGGTCAGGGAAGTCTGCACCGAATGTTGAAATGCAAGATGACATACAGCATACAGTAGCTCACTACCTACCTTCTGACCCTCAAGTCTAAACACAGGCACAGTCCTGTCAGAGCAGCCACCGCCAAAATAGACCAAAGTTGCAACAAGTCCAACAATACTTGCAGTCTCCCATTCTGAATTTCTAAAATTTCTGACAGGAGTTCACAAAATTCAACTTACAGAAATTTTCTACGACCTTCGATCCACCTAGTCTGAAAAATTCAAGTCCAGATGTCGGACCACGCGCTGCCACGCGTCGCCAAAAGCTTCAGAGGAACGCAGCCTACTCCTTCATATTCGTGCAAATCCAGACATCATTTCAAGAAAATGGTATTACCACTAGATCCAGCGGCCCCCGATGTGCAAAACCCAGAAAGCTCATCAACAACAGAGCTATCACGCGCCTCCACGCGCCGCCATAAACTTACGACGACCCGCGGCCTAGTCCTTCAAACCTGTGTAGATCTGTTCACAATTTCACAAAACTGACACTACAGGGGTCTTTTACGGCTTTAGAACTACAAAACCTGAAATTTTCAGGCCCAGAAACCCAGACACGTGCCGCCACGCGCCACTAGAAGCTCGGGATATCGTTGCCTCAACGAACACGCGCTCACACGCGCCGCCTTCTTCTTTCACGCGCTCCCACGCTCCGGCTGGGTCCCACGCGCTGACACGCGCCATGACGTCATGGATGACGTCATCATCCACTAACCGGTTTGACCCGTTTGTCCAACCGACCCGGTTTGACCCGGACCCACCAAATCTGACCCGGATCCGAACCGCCTGAAAAAAAAAAAAAAAAAAAAAAAAAAAAAAAAAAATGCTTTGACCAAGCTTGACTTTTGACCTTGACCAAAAAGTCAAAATTTTCAAAATGGACTTGTCCCACTCAATTTTTCGAGTACATCCCGATTTTGGGATCCGTTTCTTCATTCGAAACTCGGAAATTGTGCAAACGTCCAATTTCCAGAAAATTGACTTTTGCATAAATGTTGACCAGAAGTCAAAATTTTTAAGAAGGACCTATCTTGCTCAATTTTTCGAGTACATCACGATTTTGGGATCCGTTTCTTCATTCGAAGCTCGGAAATTGTGCGAACGTCCAATTTCCAGAAAGTTGACTTTTGCATAAATGTTGACCAGAAGTCAAAAATTTTAAGAAGGACCTATCTTGCTCAATTTTTCGCGTACATTCCAATTTTGGAGTCCGTTCCGTCATTTGAGACTCGAAAATTGCACAAATGACTCAATTCCAATGTAGTTAACTTTTGTGCTGAAGTCGACCTAAAGTCAAGATTTTCAAGCCAGACTTGTCTTGCTCAGGTTTTCGCAACTTGGAAACCACCTATGTGACACACTTCTCCGAAGTAATAGCAATGTCCAAAACTTAAGCTCCCAAGATCAAAATTTGA
The DNA here is from genome assembly GCA_030021035.2 of Notholithocarpus densiflorus. Lineage (NCBI taxonomy): Eukaryota > Viridiplantae > Streptophyta > Magnoliopsida > Fagales > Fagaceae > Notholithocarpus > Notholithocarpus densiflorus. Next base: position 56,799 of record JARYZH020000076.1, read on the forward strand.
GATTCATCCACTTGGTCTGGATTCCTTCAGGGTTATTCTCTAGACTTCATCAAGACTTTCCTTTTAAAGTACAAATGAACTTTCACAAGTGTATCTTGAATTTGAAATTACATCGGGTCACCAGTTCAACCTACCATTCCTGTTTGGTGCCTACCGGTCTTCAGCCTACCATTCCTCTTTCGGTGCCAAACATTCCCACCTACCGTTCGGTGCCTACCAGTCTTCCATCTACCAGTCGAGAATCTACCATTCTCACCAAAAAATCTCATCTGTCATTCTCAACTACCCGTCTACCATTCTTCGTCTCTCCACTATAAATAGAAGGGCCGGATTCATCAAAAACTCATCAAGAAAAAAAACACACTGAATCATAAAATGAAGATTTTCTTCTTTCAAATTTTCAAGTCCTCTTTCTCACAGCCATTTCTCACCATGGCCTCATCATTCTCAACACCTAGCAACCGATATTGCTTCATAATCAGTTTGAGATCAACCCTCTCATGGTTCAGTCAAAACCCTCTTCACAGCATCATTGTAGTTTTGAGATCCAAACAAATTTTGTTTCTCCACTTAACAACCACCTTTGTCCATAAAATTACTCATAACATGGTCTGTATCGACCTTCCATGCTTCCGTGGATTTGGTTGGCCAGGAAATCCAAGTCCAGCAGAGACACCTGTTCCTAAGCTCATGGCTCTTGTAGTCTCTCTCCAATTGCTTGGTCTTCCAGCAGAAGCAGCGGTTCGGAACAAACAGCAACTTGGCTGGTTTCTAAGACCAGAATCACAAGTTAGCTCCATCTTTCATTTTTCTGTGCTTTTCCAACAAGTGGCAGTAGGTGAAGATGGTAAAAAGTGTTGGGGTATCCTACAAATTGTCTTTCATCCAACACTTACCATAACCTCCAAAGGACCAGCTCATCAGAAATCAGCCTTCGGTGTCGGTAAATGGTCTCCAAAGCTTCATTCCATGTTCCCACCAGTGTTCGACCCAAAGGTCATCATTGCTAGTACCTTAGAACACACTTTTCTGGAATTACTCCAACTTAAAATCTGCTTGAAGTATTTCAGAAAGTACTCTTCTGAAATTACTTCAACTTAACGTCCGTCGGCATGGTCCCATCACGCAGGCACATTCTACAACTTGCCGCCGGACCTCATTCAGCATGCAGTCAGTCCCGGATCCCAAGGTGTTCTTCCCAGAAACATCTACACCAGAGGATCCCCAACATACAGGGCCAGCACCATGGTGGTGTATGTTTCACCCATTCGCTTTGCTTCATCCCCGCCATCTTCACCACCAACACCAGCATCCCTAGAATACTCTTCTGACATTACCTCAACTTAACCTGAGTGATGCGATAACACACGCACATTCAACCACATTCCCACATGGCCTCGCCGTAATCCGAAGTATATTCTTCGGAAATTACTTCGCCTGGACTTCCTAAAAATGTAAGGCCAATCCCATGACTCTGCATGCTGTACCCGGCCACCATCCTCTCATCTTCCCCATCTTCTACACACTGTGATCGCCGCCAACGATCCAAAACACTCTCCTGAAATTACTTCAACTTAATCTTTACTGAGAAGGCTCAGTCATGCAAGTACATTCAAATACTCGCAGACCCCTTTTTCGGTCTCATCAAAACCTTTCATATGGGTGGGTCTACTCCTTGAAAATTATCTCATCCTGTTGAAAGCTCCACCACCTTCAACTACTTCACTTGAAGAGTCAAATGTAAAAATCCGTTTTCGAAACTCATCCTCACACCACACCCCAAAACTGTGTGCGTGAACGAGTCTCGATGGGGCATTTGTAGAGAGGGAAAATTCCCGACCTATCACAAGCTGACACGTCACACTACCAAGTACATAAAATACAGCTAATTACAAAGTGCCACATATTGCTGCTAGGTTTTATTATCACTACTCAGAAGCCAATGAAAATTTGCCAAGTGTCATGCAAAAATCAATCACGCATCAGCGCGTGTAAGCGATGACACAAGCAGCCTCGCACGTGTAAGCGATGACACAAGCAGTCCCGCTCGTGTAAGCGATGACATAGGCG